>CANYCX010900863.1:0-17635 GCA_948193385.1 Breynia disticha f. nivosa | reverse complement strand
GCCATTACGCCCATATATATATCCATCCGGCCATTACACCCTTATATAAAAATCGATACGGCCATTACGCCCTCTTATAATCATCACATGCGGCCATTTCACCCTCATACACATGTCTCATGCAAGAATGCTCATATGTTCTACATAACATGAAATGAATAAATGCAATTCATTTCCTCAAGCCTTTAGCCACAACACAATAATCCATAATGAGTAACAAGCATGAATTCACAATGCAATTTAACTTTAACTCATACATACAAATTCCACATTTTCCAAATAACCAACCATGACCACATTTTTTATTCCGAACAATCCATTCTGTAACAACATAACCATACGATCAATATCAAGCATTACTAAGCAACCAAACTACTAAAACCTCTTTCATTAGTAAGCATTTATGTACATAACATTCACTCACATGTTTAACAAGTCTCAATTCCTTTTCATTTTTCATCAAGAACATCATATAAACAACAATATAACATAAACAATTCAAACCTATCAAGTAAGTAGCATCAAAGCACTTACCTCGCGTTCCCGCGACTCGATTCGGCCCTAAATCTCTGATTCGGGTTCTGTTTGTTGTTTCCTACACACTTCAATCACATTTACTATAGTTTAACACCCAATGTACCCTTTTTCAACATTTCTCACCATATTTCCCGAAATCCCCAAAATCACCTAAAACTCAAATTCTTCAAATCTCACAAAATCATATGTTTTAAGGTTAAACACTTATAGAATCATAAACTACAATAAAAACCCATTAAAACCCTACCAAATACACTTATTTTTCAACAAAATTCAGCTCGAAATGGGATAATTACCTTAATTCCCGTTTCTTTGAACCTTAGAGCGAAAAAGACTTGATTCGTGGCTGAAAACGTTGTTAAATTGATGGAAATATGTTGTTCTAGGATAGGGTTAATGTCTAGAATGATCAGGCACGTTTGAGAGGATTTTTAGGAAGTGTGTTGGTGATTGTCGTGTGAAAATAAAATGAAACGCGCGACTGTTTTAAGTGCAGTCGTCGGGCACGACCCTAGGCACGGTCGCGCCTCAGGTCGTGGCACTATTCCTACACGATCCTAGCACGAGTCGTGGAATCCATATGAGCACGACCTCGGGCACGGTCGTGCCTCAGCCCGTGCTGCATTGATGCAGTACAATTTTCGGCAGAATTCTTAATTTTTACTTCCGATTTTCACGCTTATTTTCTGTATAATTTTATCTAATATTTTTTAGGGCGTTACAATGCACATCATTTAAAAATCAATAGCATACAAAAATATAAACATAGTTTATAAGAAAATGTGCAACTTGAAGAGGAGAGAGCATAACCTTAAAGCTTTAATTGGTCGTACAATTTGACCTAAATTTTACCTGAAATCAAAAGCAATTTGGTGAGTCGCTAACTTAATGAGTATATATACCTTTTCTAAAATTTAATACAATAAACTCTAATTTCAAAATTTAAGGGAGAATTCTATTTTTAAACTTTCCATCTTTCTGATTGATCTTTTAAGCTCTTCACTAGCTCTACATTGTATCTATCTTAACTGTATACCTTTAATTTTAATTCTACTTTCTACTTCTCTATCTCTTTACCCGTTATTTTCATTGTATTTCATATAGCTTTACTTTGTTCAATTTCTTACCTTATACTCTTATATATATATATATATATATATATATATATGAATCCTTTGTAAGCATCCTTTTTCGTCCTACATTTGCTATTAAATGTATATCTTTTGCTCTGGAAACCAATATGATCATCATACACACTTAACATATTAACAACATGGAACATTTCATATATAATTATGTTATATCATATGTTTATTCTTTTGTTTTAGTAGCTGTCCTTGCTTAGGATCACATGTAGAATTTTTCTTTTATGACTCTAGGCTTGCAGGTCTCGCTCAAGGATCTTTTGATTTCTTATATTCTATAATCCTAAGATTTTTAAATCTAGATCCTTGCAAGTGGTCATGTTTTATCTGTTACACTTTATATCATATGAATGTGCACAACATCATTCCATAATCATAATTAAACTCTAATTATTCTCTAGGATATTTACATACTTCTTCATTACATAACCTCTGTCTTTGCAATCATTTAATCAATTGAACATTGAAATCTCAAAACATATGAACATATTCACAATTTATGTAACGCCCTCAAATTTAACTTCTAAAATAGTTGTAATCAGGTCCAAAATATGTTAGGAAAGTTAGGGGTTAAGAAAGGGTCACGGTAGAATGAGACGGAGGTTGAAAACACAGTAAAATAGCAGTCTGGGGCTGAATAACGTACGTTATTCAGAACAATAACTACTTTATTATGGGGAAACCTTGAGTAACGTACGATACCAGTGTGGATAACATACGTTATTTTGGGTTGGTTTCCAGAATAACGTATGTTGGTAAACTTATCCTAATTTCCTTCAAGCTACGGTATCAAGACCCCTGTACACGTCATTTATTACTAGAAACAACCCCAAAATCGAACCATAACACCTCTAAAGCCCTAAAACAAACCCCCCAACACCCAATACCAATCCTTTAGGGTTCCTTAAACATCATTTCTCCCAAACCCCTCACAAATTTACATCTTCCCACACATAAGTCTATCCCTCTTACCGGATCTTATTCTTGGCAAGGTTGAAGGAAATCCCCAATTAAGGTAAGATTTTAAATCTCTAAGGTAGAATTAAGAGAATGAGGGTAAGTTAGTACGATTAGAATGAATTTACTAGTGGGAAAGATAAATTGTAAAGGAGATTTAAAAGGGGGTTAGGGTTTAGGGTTAGGTGTGAGAAGAATGTTGAAGGAGAGGGGAAAATTTAAAGTTTTCTTTGATTTGTACAAGTTTGTCTAAACATTAATATTCAAATAATTGTGAATAAAAATGTGTAAGAGCCGAAGCTGCGGAGGAGCCACATCGACTGCCGGAGGGGCTCGCTTAGAGTTGGAGGTAAGTGTATGCCCCGTCACTTATCCATATCTAGTCTTTGCATGGTTAACTAGGTTGGCTTGAGTGTATAAATTAACATGTAAGAATGAATTAGAAACCCTATACTATGAAATATTGTGTATGGTGTGTGTGTATGCTTATGTGTGAAGGAATTACCATGTTTTGCATAGTGTTTTTTGATGTGTAAATGTGCTTGTTTGATGTATTTGGTTGTGGTTACATGAAATGAATGTACTTTCCTTTACTTTTGTATGGTGTGAAGATGTATTGAGAGAATGAATGCATGATATACTTGGTAATCTGAATAAATGGCTGTGGGAAGGTGTATATATTCATTTGCATTCATGATTTTAATACATGTGGTATAATTCTATGGTAGAGTTGATACAAGAGTATGAAACTAAGAGGTCGTACAAATGATGATTTAGATGATAAAGAGAAGTGTAGACCACCCTTGGTTGGACAACTTGAATATAAACTAGTAATGTGAGACTAATGAATTTCTAAGCACATATGCTAGGGCTGAGAGAGCGTCATGTGAGAATGATGGATTTCTAAATGCATCGATGCTTTGTTGGTCAACTTACGTAATAATGGCAATGTGAGACTGATGGATTTCTAAGCACACGTGCCATGATTAGAGGGTTTAATATGAGACTAGTGGATTCCTAAGCGCATCGGCACCCGTTTGCACAGTGAAAAGATGAAAGATAATGCAAGACTGATGGATTTCTAAGCGCATATACCTTGAAGGAAAAGGTGTCATGTGAGACTAATGGATTTCTAAGGGCATCGACACCGGTTGACCAATGGCAGAAAGAGGGCATTGCAAGACTGATGGATTTCTGAGCGTATGTGCCTAAATAGAAAGGTGTCATACGAGACTGAGTGATTCTAAGCGTATGAACACTGGTTGAACAACCAAGGGAAAGAGAGAGAGAGGATCCTCTAGATGAGAGAATGCATGTTAGAAAGAAAGAAATGAAGAAGCATGTCATAGACATGATGCATACGTATTTGGTCATACTCATGTTTTGTTGTAAATAAGGAAAGAGAGTCTAGTGCACTATGTTTTATGTTTGATATGTGTTGCATGCTTGAAAATATAGAATGCGGGTTGTGTTTGAATTATGCACTCGTATGGATGCAGAATGATATAGTTGGTATGAGGTTGTGAATGTTAAGGATGAAAGTTCATGTAATGAGTCTGAGAGTGTTGATGAATGTGTAGGTTAGGTATTGGATGATGTTAGTTGTTGGGTGAGATTGTGAATTGGGAATGAATGGTGATTGTTGTGTTGATTGTATGATGTTGATGTGTTTCCCTTTTTGTCCTAGTATGAGCGTAAATATGTGAATTGAATGGTATGGATTATGTTTGGTTTGATGTAAGTTAAGGTGAAAAATTCGTTAAGTGTTAGTGTGATTTAGAATATGCATTATAGGTCTGGAGCTTGGTAACATATGTTTATTATGGAACTTAACCTACGTTAAATTAAGTAACGTACATTATTTTTATGGGTAACCCACGTTATTCTTGGTTGGGTTTTACTGGAATTGGCCACAAGAATAACGTATGTTACCCAAAGAACAAATATACATTAATATGGCCCAGAGGGCTGTTTGACCTAGAAAACCATACCTTAACACATCTTAGAGTTTGTACATTATTCGGACCAAGTTAGGGGCTTAAGAACTAACAGTTGTGAATCAAATAAAAATATAGAAAATATGAATCAAGCACCTCGATAATGTATCCTAGAATCTAAGGCTAAGAGTAGAGCATCTCATAAATAATGAACGAGTAACTAACAAGGAAAGAAAGAGTGAGGATAAATGAGCGAGTGTATTAGACATTATATAGTTAGGTAAGTGAAAAGAGGGACATATGCTTACTAAGTTTTTGTACTTATGTTTTCTGTGGTTGTGTTTGTGTATTACAGACGAGGAGGCTGCCGCGTAGACCTTTCTCTCTCTTTAGGCTATTTTTTGGACACTTTTGGTGACGATCACTGCGAGGTTGGGGATTTCATCCACATATTTTGTTTTTCTACAAACCTTGATTTCCTTTTTTGTAAACTGGTCAATTTAAATTTGTGCTGATACCCGCCGTGTAGGGCTTTTCCCCAAGGCACTATTGTTTTGGTTATATTTCTATGGCATTGTTTTATATTTTCTTTCATTTCTCTTTAAATGATATTCGAAAGTTCTTTTGCAAATCAATGTCAACATATAGCATTCACATTGAAGTTGGTTATGCTAACAAAAAAAATATGGCTAGTAAAATAATAAATAAATTAATAATTATCGATAAATAGGCAGTAGATTTTGAGCATCACAATCTAGGAATATAAATAAATACGCATAACAATAACACGCAAAGTATCGAGGCTATAGGGCATTTGTGGCAATAGTGCAACCCTTACTAACCCCATCAAACATCTCATGCTCTAGCAATTATCTTAGTATTTATTATTTGTGTACCCTTCACATTTATGTTACATTCACAATTGTATAGAATAATTATTCAATTTAAGCAGTAAACATAAAACTATGAAATTAAAGTTTGGGTATACTCACTTGGTTAAGATCCATAACCTTTTTTACCTTTCTTTTTATCTCTCTCCCATCCATGTTTATAATCTCATATATTTTGACTACATCTCTACACATTACACTATGCAATAATTCAATAGATGTAATGATATGAATGTTTATTTATAAATACTTAAACTCTAACAATTTTTGAATTTTTTGACTTACTTTTGATAAACATAACTCTCTTATTTTAAATAATTTTTATCTAGATTTTGAATATTTTATTATTCTATATGTATAATAAAAATAAGTCTCCTTGGAGCTCACTCA
Organism: Breynia disticha f. nivosa; assembly: GCA_948193385.1. Classification (NCBI taxonomy): domain Eukaryota; kingdom Viridiplantae; phylum Streptophyta; class Magnoliopsida; order Malpighiales; family Phyllanthaceae; genus Breynia; species Breynia disticha. The sequence continues at coordinate 11,779 of CANYCX010900863.1, read as the reverse complement.
AATTCTCTTTCTATAATCTACTTTTAAACTTCCCAAATTTGATTGCCATTTTTATTTTTTTTGTCATATTTTACTCTAAATTTGAAAATTGACATTCAAATTTATGTTTAATATTTTTGTATATTTTCCTGGGTTCTAGACACATCAAGGTTGACCTGAATGCTCTATAAAAAAATAAAAATTCTTACAAATTAGTCCAAATCTTACATCGTCTCTTTATTTTGTCTGTGTCCTACTTTTTCTTTTTAAGCATATCTCCCTAACCAAGAAATCTTTTTCAATGAGTCTTGAATGAAAAGTATTTATGAAAAAATTAAATTTACAACAAAAAATTGGAATAAAAGATGAAACTTGTTATTTCTTCGATTCTATCAAGTTTTTTATTGCTTTATGGTTTGAAATTGATGAAAGGACCTTGAATTCTTATTTAATATAGATTGACAATGATTTATCGAGCTCGAGAATTTAGAAGAGTATTTTAGGTTTTTGAAATGAATGAAATCAATGGATGAGGCATAAAGGTTTTTAACGTATTTTTACCGTTTCATTCTTTAACCTTATTTTCATTCAATACACCATCAACATGCATGTGTTGTCTAATCAACAAAACCATGTTACCTAATTAACATACTCAAGTTGATTACTTATCCGTATCATTTAATTAACACACGTGTAATTTAATTAATACGCTTTGCTTAAATCAACACACCCTCTATGTTATTTTTAATATGTTTTGTCTCTTCTTTATCTTTTCTCTTCATTTAGACAATCTCTAACTCTAATCTTTTATTTCTTTTAAATTTTTTCTAACTAAGATGTTTAATGAGTACAATAATCAATCATGCTCTAATATTACATATGCTTATACAATGCATATCGGTTTCCAGATTTTAGGGCATGTAGGTTTGAGATTTAACGTTTAATATCTTATTTTCTCCTCACTGTTGTATTGTTTTCAGAGTTGACCTTCAATCTCAAATTTCACTTCTTAAAGTCTTTCTCCCTCATTTGTCCTTTTCCATTGGGTGATGCCCCATCACACAATGGTGACCGATGAATGCATCATTAGTAAAATGAGAGACAAAACTCCTATAATAAAGGGATCCACCTTTGTTAGTCTTCCTCTACCCCTAGATTAATTTAGCATTATATTTATAAATGTAATAAAATTTTTAAATTTTATTGAAAAAACACATTTGTGTTATTTATTGGGTTTATTTTAAAATCATTATAAAAATACATTTATTAAACTAGTTTCACACACGTGTGTTATTCATAATATATGTATTAATAATAACAATAATAATAACGCCTATGTAACTATAGATTAATTATCTTTAAAAAAAAATAATTTGTGAAAAAAGTGTACAAAACAAAATTGTTGTCATTCCTACTTGCGATAAAAAACATTTCTTTAATGCCTCCGAGAGGACCAAGATCATCTAGAAAGAACACCCCACCTTTTCTTGAGCGTCCTTTTTGTAAGATTTTTTGATAGACATTCATCTGTTCACTATTAACATTTTCATATGGAATTTCAACCATCATCTCATCATCAATTTCTCTGTGGTTACATGGGAATGATTTTCTATAATTTCAAGGAGATCATAATTGTCAATATCTTTCTCTATACTTTATATGTAGGCATTTGTTACATTTAAAGACGGACCCAAAAAATATTACAGTGGAAGCATCGAATTTTGGCGAATTAATGACTGTAACTTCTAACTAACATATTTAATGATAATCAGTGGGAGCACGACTCATAATCGAATTGACAAAAGTTCCTATTATAAAGAATTTTTCTAAGGTCGAGAAAGGCATGGGCCCTCACTGACCCCTCCTAACTCCATCCTAGTCATTTCCTTCTGAAATATTTTAGCATTTTTTCAAACTACTAACAAAATGACAAAAAACATATGCAACTCTTTTGGTATTTGAAAAATCAAGTTCTCATTCATATATTTGATAGCAAGTAACCGTCTAACATGATTTAACAATAAACTCAAGTAATACCTCTTTCTCCTTTATAAATAATGCGATCATTAAATATATTGGTAATAAATAACTCAGTAAAAATTTTATTACCTATAACTAATTAGTGATCAAGTTATTATTTTAAATTAAGAAACTCACTAAACAATATTTACGATCCAAATTCTTACTGAAAGCGTATACCAAACCAAAATAAGAAATCAAATTATAACTCATTTATAAAATTTAAAAATAAGGGTACACATCATATAAACAGTACTTAAAATTACTAAAAATTATATTCAAAATATTCATTCAAGTAGTTTTGCAGCATTTGTGAGACCAACAATTTCTCCTCTTTTTCATTTAGTCCACAACTCTTCTTTGTTGTTTCATACATAATGTTTGGGAAATGTCTACATAGCAATTCTCTTACATTCTCGTCAACGGAGCACACAATAAAAAATTTAGTTAGCATAATCTTAAAAACATGATCCTATTGAAGAACATGTTCCAAGTTTTGATACTCCAATAATGTTATTGAATGATTATCAAGGAGATCAAAACAAGTTTATAATAATTAAGAGTGTTAATGTCATGCAAATCAAACAAAAATATTTTTCACATAACTTCTTATGTCAAAACTCATCTTAAATCTTAGTTTATATCTCATCAACTAAGACATCTCCATTTTAAGTAGCAATGTCTACTATAATTATATCACATATGTAGGTAATGATATTACATACATTAATTCTGACAATAAAACTAAAATTAGAGTAACAAACAAATCATTCAAACCTTAGATCACCAAAAAATGGACCCCAAATTGTATTCCACAACCCATAAACCTTACACCTCAGCAATGTGAGAATGTATGGATATGTGAGTAGAAGTTTTCTATTTTTTTATAGTGTATATGTTGTTTCTCTCTCTTCTCTACTCTTTCTTACTTATATATATTGCATACATTTTATTGTTAGAGGCTTGGGCCGTCATGGGTGGATTACCCTAAGCCACTAAGACCAATATCCTTTGCTCACACATGATAGGTCCAAATGCATATCAATTTATAACATGATTGATTCAGACTCACATCATTTTCTTTCTCTGCTAAGTTCATATTGGTAAATAGTTGTGCGACTGACATGCTTTTGAGAGCACATTACTTATATGATTGTTAGGAGCATATAGTAATCATATGTATGTAGAACCTGGTATGCTTTAGATCCATCAACATAAATATTTTAGTATGATGTTTGTCTCTCTGTCAACTTCTCATACTTTCTACGCACATTAATATTTCAACAAATAGAATATAAATGATACACCAATGAATACAATCTAAAAATATAATAATTAGAGGTGCTAAGATAGTGGACGTAGGCAAGTTTGTACCGAACCACTATAATTATTTATGTTCTTTATTGCTTTATATTATTTTCAATAACTGTTCGTTTAAATTCCAAAAAGAAGCCAAAAATTCCTAATAGACAATTCAACCCCTTCTCTTGTGTCTAACAATCGGTATAAGAGCTAGAACCCTTCTTTTGAGGCTTAGCATCTTAAAATACACGATAAAAAATGACTTTGAATTTTGGTGGTGGCAATGCACGGTGTGGATATGCAACCAATAAGCCATCTTTATTTAATGGCTCAAACTACATGATATGGAAGAAAGAATGGTGATCTTCATCAAATATCAAAATATTGAAATATAGAAAGTCATTGCCATTGGTTTCGATGTTCTTAGGGCGAGCAATGGTGAGTTGAAGAGGGAAAGTGAGTTCAATGATGAAAATTTGAAGGGTGAGTAGTAGCTCAAAGGAAATGTAATTACTCTATTGTGTATTAAATTCAGAGGTGTGACAATTCCAAGGAGGTATGAAAGATGCTTGAGGTGACTCATGTAGGCAACACTCAAGTAAATGAGACAAATACTAATTTGTTTTTGCATGATTATGAGCTCTTCTCTACAAAGAAAACATTAACTATAAAGAAATTACCTCGTTCTAATCATCATCGCCAAAGGAGAGAGAGAGGTGGAGATTGTTGATATCTTGAGAGAGCGATTGTGTAGAGGGGAGAGAGGGAGAGAGGAGAAGGAAAGTAAAATACATTTAAAAAAGATTTCAAATAAATCTTTACATTTTAACTTCTCACAATATCTTTTTCTATTATTAAAATAGACATTTGGGTATAAATCTTTAAATTGAAACCTAAATGGGAATTTTAACAAAAAAAAGACTCAAATTGTGCAGTTATTTAAAATAAGATCAATTACAGGCATTTTTTTAAATGTGTAAACCAAAGAGGGTATGACACATAATTAACTCTAATATATTGCTAGTTAGGAGTAATTGTAACGCCCTGGAAATTGATAGAATTAATCTATTTGGAAAATAGATTAAAACAGAATTGAATCGGAATGAAAATAAAAAAGTGCTAAAAATAGCAAATGAGCACAGACTTGAGAACAAGGGCGTGCTCATCATTGCTAGAAAAAAATTCAGAATAATCTCGTGCACCATTAAACTGGAACTCGTTCCAGAAAAGCACGACCCGTGCTGAAGTTGTGTCGGTTGGGCAAGTTTTAAAACAGAATATGGGTTAACACTGTTTTATTGAACAGAGCACGAACAGAGTTGAAACATCAAGAGAAAACCTTTAAGAAAACCCTAGAAAACTTGCTGGAGTGGTTGAGAGCAAGGAGGAACTAATTCTTTGCAAAATTGAAGTGATAAACCCACTAAGCTAAGTATGTGAACTTTGTTTTAAGAGTAAACCTTTGAGTTATAGGATTTTGATTTTTAGTAATGATGGAAAGAAATTGATTTAGCTTTTGAATGATGATAGTTAACTGAAATTGAGTTGGTTGAACTCATAAGTATGAATTATGATGCTTAAAACATGCAAAGAATGGATAGATGAGAAATCTATTACTTAACCTAAGAGAGGAAAATAAGGAGTTTGTTTAGTTAAGGTAGGAATTTGATTTATATAAGTGAAATAAGTTCTTACAGCCTTGTATGGTATTTGTTTATAGGAAATTCGAATTGTTACGAATCGGATCGGAGTTGAGCCACGAGCCCGACTTCGCAAATTTACGAGGTAAGTGTCTTTACACTTACCATTGTAGGTCTTGCATTTGTATGGTTAATCATACTTGAGAATGATGCAAATATGTTAAGATGGTAGCTAAAATGTGTTTTTAAATGAACTTGGGTGCTCTTGATTGGTATGTGTTTTGATTGCTTACGTGATTGTTGATGCTACGTCGAGGTTGTTATTGTGAGTTTGATTATATAATTGTATATAATCTGATGTCAAAATCTTTGCATAAAAATGAACTAAGAAAAACATTGGCTCATTGTATGGATTATGATGAATAACATGCTTATGCCTTTGAATTTTCTTATTGCTATGTGCATATGAACTATGAATTGTACGAAAGGCATAGATTGATATTGATGATTTATTGATTCTATGCACTATAGAATTTATGGCTATTGTCTATGATGTTCATATGTGATATGTTATGAACTATGAGAGTTATTGTGTGATTGTGCATAACATGATCATAATGAATGCATTGTATATATTCATGTGTTGCATTAGCATTGTATGTGACACGTGGCCATGATTGATTCCGAGAGAGATCTCAATGCTCGACTGGGCCCGATGATTATTATTTCGAGAAAGATCTCGTTGCCGGTCTGTGACCGAGGATATTCCGAGTGAGAGCTCAATGTCGGTCTGGGAACAAGGAAAAAGAAAAAGAATAGAAAGAAACACCCCGAGGCATATCGCATGTGAATTGTATTGGCATTCATTTGCACTTCATAATTCATTCATACTTGATTGAGTATTATTGTGGATGTTATGCAGTGGTATGGATGTTGAAATGTTTAAGTAATATGTTATTGTTGTTTTTTGCTGTTGAGTTAAGATGATGTTGTGAATGTTTATTCTTATAGGATTAAACCAGACACAATGCTTGTGCTAATGGTTAATACATATACAGTATGGCTCCACATGCAAGCATGTTTGATTGAAAATATGCTAGTATGGAGTATATTTGCTGTGTTTCAGCTATGTTATGGTATCACATTGATAAGGGTTCTGGCTTGGCCTTAATGAATTTGATTGTGCTGTGTATGCCTTAAAAATGAAAGTAAGATGTGCATTTTTGTAGGTTAACATGCTCATTGTGCTAATCAGCACGCCCTTATGCTGTGTCTATTCGGAGTCCACGAGCTCATACCAGAGCTTTTTTTTGTAGATTGATGAGCACGACCTTCGTACTCAACACGACACGATCGTGCCACTTGGAAAACATGCTGTATAGATTTTTAAACAAAAATTAACTACAGATTTGAGTAGAAAATTAATAGGCAATTATCCCTATCGCATAGTGTATTTAAATCGTAATAAGAAACGATTACTTATTCATTAACTACTTTGGTAAGTGTGTAAAATCACTTACTGAGTATGTAAATACTCACGTGTGTGTGTGATTTTTGATATTGTGCAGATCGTAGATATCTGTTGGACTTGGTGATTCACGGTGGAGTGAGAGTTTATCGATACGAGTTTAGAGGTTTTGGCTCTGAAATTTTGAGATTTTTGTTTTGTAGTTGTACATGTGTTTACATGCATTTTGGTTTGTATTGTCAGACCTTGTTATAGCTTCCGCATGTGTGCATATTTGAAAAAAAAAAATTTGGTCGAATTTTTGAGTAAATGCATGTATTAATTATATCATCTTCTTGCTTATTCGGTTTTTCTTTATAAAAGCCAATTTTAAAAGATAAATGGTTATTAAAAGTTGATTTTTATTTGAAAATTATTGTTTCAAAAATGAGTCTTACATTTAGTGGTATTTGAGCAGGGATTAGTTGTGCGAAGAGATTGTTTTCATTTGCATGATATTTTCCAAAACTAAAGGATTTGAAATTGTGATTTCTATAAGATGGAGCCTATTGACAACGTATCGCACGATGACACCTCTGAGTCCAAAGAGTTAGGGATCCGATCTAGCACTGAATGAGCAGCCTGCACAAGCTAATATGCCACCATATGATCCTGCATATGATCTTTTTTAGGAGATGATGCAAAAGAAGATGATAAGCCAAGGAGCTGCAGGGAGCGAGTAGGGGTTGAATATCGATAGAAATTTTGGCAAAGTAAGAAAGTAGGGTGCTAAAACATTTGAGGGCACTACTGATCCTACAGAGGTAGAGGACTGGCTCAGACATACCGAGAGGATCCTTACTCGTATATGGTGCACTCCAAAGAAGAAATTGAGGTATACCACTTCTCTGCTAGAGAAAGATGCGTGGAATTAGTGGGAGGCAATTCTGAATAGTCAGAACGATCCTCCTATGCTGACTTGAGATGATTTCCTAAAAAAGTTTGCTAATAAGTATAGCCCTCCACTATATGATACGAAGAAGAAGATTGAATTTCTCTCGAGCTGAAATAGAAGGATACGACTGTGACTTAGTATTAGGCACAATTTACCAAATTGTCTAAATATGCGCAAAGGATGTGGCTACAGATCAGCAGAGGAGAGACAGGTTTGAGCGAGGACTGCTAGAAACATCTATTTGAGTAGAAGAGTTATTATCTGAGGAGGGCCATCGAGAGGGCAAGAGACAGAGTTTTCAGTTGTTCTAACTCGGTAGGAAAATGACAGAAACTGATTCGAGGTCATCTCGTGGAGCAAGTGGAGGCAGTAGGCAGGTTAGAGGAGGTGGGAGGAGTTATTCCATCAGGCCTCCTACTTCCTAGGGTTAAGGTACAGATATCTATACAGACCGAGATACTCATTCTTTGTGTTATAACTGCCACCAGCCGGAACATATTGCTAGAGAATGTCCATAGAGGAGAGAGCCTCAGGGAGGAGGTGTCTCTAGACAGAGTAGCATGGGTGATAATAAGGCTACTGCATCTACTGGAGCTAGGTGATGGAGAAGTGGACAAAGAACAAGTACTACCTTGAGAGGAGGAGCAACCTCTAAAGTGGATCAACTTCACAGTCAAGGACAGCACCATAGGCATGAGTTTTTGCCATGACCAGAGATGAGACAGCAGAGAATCCAGATGTCATCACTGGTACAATTTCCATTTGGACATATGATACCTTAGTGTTGACTGATCTGGGTTCTACTTGTTCATTTGTGAGTGAGGTTATGGTAGATCAGATAGGTGGTAGTATAGAGCGTCTGAGATATGTAGTCACTGTTTCTATACCAGTAAGAGGAATAACGATGGTTACATATGTTGAGAAATCGTTAGTTACAAATTGGTGAGTTAAAGTATCTAGCGAATTTGATTATTTTGAGGATGGATGATTTTAGGATCATCCTAAGGATGGATTGGTTATCCAGAAATAGAGCGATGGTTGCCTGCTATGCAAAGGAAGTGATAGTCAAGGTTGAAGGTGAGCGAAAGCTTTTGCTAGTAGGCGAGTGGAAGGTTTTTCCTTCCTTTTTAATTTCAACGACCATTGTTGCTAAACTGATGAGAGATGGATGCAAAGTTTTCTTAGCTTACGTAACTGATTTGAATAAGGTAAAGTTAGAGGTAAAAGATGTAGAGATAGTCATAGAGTATCCAGAAATATTTCCTGAGGAGTTATCTGGATTACCACTACAGCGAGAGGTTGATTTCTAGATTGAGACAGTTAGAGCAGTGCCAGTATCCATAGCACCATATAGAATGGCAGCTGAAATAGCAAGAGGATTTGTTAGATAACGGTTTTATCAGATCGAGTGTATCACCTTAGGGTGCACTAGTGTTATTTGAGCGAAAAAAGACAGGAGTATGCGATTATGTATCGACTAACGTCAGTTGAATAAGGTGACAGTAAAGAACAAGTATCCGTTACCACAGATAGATGACTTGATTGATTAGCTGCGAGGTGCAACGATCTTCTCTAAAATTGACTTGAGGTCTGAGAATTGGCAGCTGAGGGTAGAGGAGAGTTCTATATAGAAAACAACATTTAAGACTCGATATGGTCACTTTGAATTTACAATGATGCCATCGGGTTGACTAATGCGCAACAGCTTTTATGGCTTTGATGAACAAGTTATTTCAATCGTACTTAGATTAGTTTGTGGTAGTGTTCATTGATGATGTTTTTGTGTATTCCAGAGATAGGAAAGAGCACGATGAACATCTTTAAATCGTGCTAGAGTTGTTGAAAGCAAAGGATTTGTATGCTAAGTTTAGCAAATATGAGTTCTAGATGACAGAGGTCGTCTTTCTAGGACATGTGATTTTAGCAGGAGTTAAACCTGATCCTAGCAAGATCAAAACAGTTCAGGAGTGGGAAGCTCCTAAAAATGTGATAGAGCTACGAAGTTTCTTAGGTCTGGCAGGTTATTACTAGAGATTTATTCAGGATTTCTCAAGGTTATCTAGACCGATAATATCTTTATTGAAGAAGAATGCTCCATTTGTTTGGAATAAGAAATGTCAGGATAGTCTTCAAGAGCTGAAGAAGAGGTTAGTAGACGCTCCAGTTTTGATGTTACCGACACAGAGAGAGGTTTATACAGATACATCTGGAGCAGGTTTAGATAGAGTACTTATGCAGAATGATAGAGTTATTGCTTATGCCTCATGACAGTAGAGACCACGCATGGCTGACTATCCTACTCATGATTTATAGTTAGCTGCAATTATTCATGCTTTGAAGGTTTGACAACATTACTTGTACGGAGAGATGTTTTAGATATTTACGGATAGTAAAAGTCTCAAACTCATTATGACTCAAAGATAGCTAAACATGAGGCAGAGACAGTGGATTGAGCTTTTAAAGGATTATGACTTTACGATTGAGTATCATCTAGAAAAGGTGAATGTTGTCGCAGATGCTTTAAGTCAGAATGGAAAAGAAGGTGAGGATTCTGTTGCTTATAGAGTAGAGTCTTTATTCGCATTGCGAAAGCTTAGAGTGCAGTTAGATTTGGTTGAGGTTTAGATGTTAGATAATATACGAGTAAGACCTCGTATGAGAGAGTTGATTGCTGAGCGTTAGAAAGAAGATGAACACTTGATGCGAATTAAGAAGAAATTTGAAAAAGGGAAAGGTAATTACGACAGACCATTTAGATGATTATGGTTTTTATTGTATTACAGAGGACGATTATGTGTTCCAGAAATAGCCGATTTGAAGGAAACTTTGATGTTTGAGAAACATTCTTCGTCGTATTCAGTACATTCTAGTAGTACTAAAATGTATCGAGATATGTGAGAGATGTAATGGTGGGTGAATATGAAAAAGGAGATAGCAGAGTTCATGGCTAGATGTCTACCTTGTCAGCAGATCAAGATAGAACATCAAGCTCAGCAAGAAAGTTAAGACCGTTAGAGATTTCAGAGTGGAAATGGAAGAAGATCACTATTGATTTTATTGTGGGATTACCAGGGACGTTTAGACGTCATGATGCTGTGTGGGATATTGTGGACAAGTCGACTAAATTGGTACATTTCTTGACTATCTGACAGGATGATACGTTGGATAAACTGGCGAGTTTATATGTTGCTGAGATAGTGAGATTACATGGTGTTCCGATATCTGTTGTTTCTGATCGTGATCCATGGTTCACATCTTGATTCTGAAGGAGTATATAGGATGTGATAGGTACTAGGTTGAGGTTTAGTGCTGCATTTCATCCCCAAACTAATAGACAGTCTGAGAGGACGATTCAGATAGTTGAGGACATGATGAGAGACTATGTATTATAGTTTGGAGGTAATTGGGACAATCATTTGTCGTTGATCAAGTTTACATGCAATAATAATTATCATTCGAGTATTGGGATGGCACCTTACGAGGGTTTATACGGGAGATGGTGCTAGAGTCCAGTGTACTGGGATGTTGAGGGTTTGTGACAAATAAAGGGACCAGGGTTGCTTCAGCAAACTCTCGAGAAAGTTAATGTAGTGAAAAGATGTATGCAAGCGGCTCAAGACAGGTAGAAGAGTTATTTTGATCGACATCATCGGGAGATAGTATACGAGGTTGGAGATAGAGTATTCCTTAGGGTTTTGCCCGGGAGAGGCGTGATCAGATTCGAGAGGAGAGGTAAGTTGAGTCCAAGGTATGCAGGACTGTATGAGGTTATTGAGAGAGTGGGACCACTTGTGTCCGATTGCGGTTATCAAACGAGTTGTCCCAACTTCATAATGTTTTTTGTGCATCTATGTTGAGGAGGTATCGATCTGATTTGAGACATGTTCTTAGAGCACCAGAGTTGGAGATATCAGAGGACTTATCTTAAGAAGAGGAACCTGTTGAGATTTTAGATCGACAGATGAGGCAGTGACAGAACTGAGAAATTCCTATGGTAATGATGAAATGGAGTTTCCATTCGTCAAAGGAAGCTACCTGGGAGGTCGAGAGTGATATGCAACAGCAGTATCTGTATCTGTTTCCAAGGTCAGAATCAGAGACTTGATGAGTTGAGGTGAGCTTCTAACTTGCTGTTTGGTTAAATGTTGTGGTTATATTTTATTGTTAGGTTTGCTGGTGTTATGGTTGATGATAACTATGTTTAAGCTTGTGGTTTTAAGCTTACAGTATGTAAACTTAAAGTACACTTTAAGTAAGTTCGGAAATGATAGTAATTTTAGCCGATTCAAATTTCTGGGACAAAATTTCCTAAGGGGAGAGTTGTAACGCCTTGGAAATTGATAGAATTAATATATTTGAAAAATAGATTAAAAAAAATTGAATCAGAATGAAAATCAGAAAAGTGCTGAAAACAGCAGATGAGCACGGGCTGGAGCA
>CANYCX010900845.1:0-30556 GCA_948193385.1 Breynia disticha f. nivosa | reverse complement strand
ACCAACAACACCTCCTTCCACATAATCCTACACAAAATTCATAACAAGAAAACGTTCACACAAGTTCACAACGGCAACAATATTCAAAAACAACTTACATCAATACGTCCTGCCGTCTCATCCGCATTAGGACTCATCCCTCCATCGCAGTTCAATCAGTAGTACTCTGTTGAGATATACATACCATACAAGTCTCCAACACACAAAAAGAAGATTCTACTACAGACCATCTCTCTGTTTGTTTCCCTGTGTTAACATTCCTCATTAAACAACTCTCTCAAATCATTGTTCAATCATCTGCCTTTGTTGTCACCATAATACTACTAAAGTACAGCTCATCTCAACTCTACTTCGCCCCCACAATTTCTCTTCTAGATTAACTCACTCTCTTTTCGTTAATCATTGTCTTCCTCTTGTTCCCTGCTCTTGCTTTTCTCTCTTGTTTTTGCTACGAGTGGATCAAACAGAACTTCTTTGTTCTAATTTCTGAATCCTAGTTTGAATAATTATCTTTTGATTTATTTGGTATCGGTTGTTTTGTAGTTTTACTCGAGGAGATGTCTAGTTGATTTTGCTCAAGTCTTATGAGCTTGCTACTCTATAATTTCGGTTAAATTTTACTTAATTTGTTTCTATATTGACAATCTCTTGTTGGTTTGATTAAAAAAGTGAATCTTTTCACCACCCAAGTAAGAAAGATCGAATCTTTATCTTTTAGTGGTAGCTATGAGGTTGATGAAAGAAGCAGTGTTTAGATTGGTTTTTGTTGGTTTCTTGTGGTTATGGTCATGGAGTGGATTCAGTAGCGGAATTGGAGTGAACTGGGGGATACAAGCAACGCACCCTTTGCCACCATCAACTGTAGTGAGGATGTTAAGAGACAATGGAATTCAAACGGTGAAGCTTTTTGATGCAGATTCTGAGGCTTTGAATGCATTAAGAAACTCTGGAATTCAAGCGATGGTGGGAATTCCCAATGAATTGCTTCTTTCTCTGTCTAGTACTGTTCAAGCAGCTGAGGATTGGGTTGCCAAGAATCTTTCTTCTCATATCTCCACTAATGCTGTTGATATCAGGTAATGATTACAATCAACTCTTTGACTTTGATGTAAAACTACAAAGTAGTAGGTTGCCTTTAATGATGTCATCTTTGTTTTATGTTCTTAGAAATATTTAGGCTATGAAGATTCGTATTTGATTTTCTGTGTCAACTCAAGTGTAAGCTTGAATAATTGAACTTGATTAACCAATTATGCTTGTTGTTTCTAAGATATGTTGCAGTTGGAAATGAACCATTCTTGTCGACATTTAATGGAAGCTATGTGAGAACGACTCTTCCTGCTATGCAAAACATTCAAGCTGCGATAATAAAAGCAGGATTGGGTGCTCAGGTGAAAGTAACTTGTCCTCTCAACGCTGATGTGTATGAGAGCGCAACAAATCTACCCTCTGATGGCGATTTCAGGGCTGACATACGTGATAACATGCTTTCGATCGTCAAGTTCTTGAGTGATAATGGAGCTCCATTCACTGTTAACATCTATCCCTTCATAAGCCTATATTCTGATCCAGATTTTCCCGTCAGTTTTGCGTTCTTTGATAACAGTTCGACTCCTTTGAATGATAAGGGAACAATCTATACCAACGTATTTGATGCGAATCATGATACGCTTGTATGGGCATTGAGGAAAAACGGGTACGACAACATGAGCATCATCGTAGGCGAGGTTGGATGGCCTACAGACGGTGACAGAAACGCTAACTTGAACAATGCTCAGAAGTTCAACCAAGGATTTATGAACCGCGTCATTGCAGGAACTGGTTCTCCGCTGAGGTCTGGTCCTGTTAACGCCTATTTGTTTAGTCTCATAGATGAAGATGCTAAAAGTATTCAGCCGGGAAATTTTGAGCGCCACTGGGGAATATTCTACTTCGACGGCCGGCCAAAGTACACTCTTAACCTAGGCACATCAGCGAATGGTCTCGTTGCTGCAAGAGGTGTGCGTTACTTGGCTCGGAAATGGTGCGTTATGTCCACAACAGCAAGCCTCGACGACCCACAAATTGCTGGAAGTGTGAGCTACGCTTGTTCAAATGCAGATTGCACTAGTCTAGGATACGGAACTTCTTGTGGTAATTTGGATGTGCGTGGGAACATCTCTTATGCATTTAACAGTTACTACCAACAAAACGATCAGCTAGATAGTGCCTGCAAGTTCCCTGATGGTCTTTCAGTTGTGACGAATTCGGACCCATCAACTGCAGAATGCAAATTTAGGATCATGATCCAATCAGATGAATCAGAGAGTGGAGCCGGAGGAAGGTTCCAAAGTCCTCTTTGCTTGATTGTCTTGGTTTTCATGTTGATGTTTATAGTTCTGCGAGTATAACTCTGTATACTTGCAGTACATAAAAGCTTGTTACATATGATCCAGTCGGTCATTTTTTTGGCAGTGACCCTGTTGGTTATTAATGCAAAATATGATGTAATATATTATATGTAGATTGTTCATATAAAGAATTGTTCAAAATCACAAATTGAAAGCTTGCCAACATTGCTCTGCAACCAATTTTCAGGTGGCATTGCTTCTCTTCTCTTCTGTAGCTTGTTACTGTCTCATGAACTGATATAGAGCATAGCAGGATTGGATCTCCGAGAGGATGGTTGTTATCTTTGAAGCTCAGGGCAATTCCCCCTAAAAATGCCCTTTCTCGCCGTACTTGAACAAGCTCCGTTCCTGGTGGGGTGGTCAGGAGAAGGAACCTCGACCAGACTGCACAGAACCCATCCAACCTGGTGAGAGTTCTGATGATTCTCATTGTTCATATTTATCCTTCTCATGCCAACAACAATCTGTTTGAGCTCAAAATGAGAAGTACCGTCTCCTCCGCATTGACCCTTGTCATAAACCTTACAGGACAACATTCAAAAACCACCATTCTATCAAAACCCATTGAAGCCAAATCACAAAAAAACCAAACCTTTATAGCGTAAAGCATATTCATTAAAATTCTCCTTTTCTTATATGTTTCAGACATTTCTAGCAAACCTGATGCAGAAAATAAACATATATTTTGTTATATTTTAGATAAGGTACGAAAGCAATTGCGGAGGGGCAGCCGCCCTCTTCCGTATTTTTCCCGATAAATTTTCTGCTTACCGTGACGCTTCCTCCCAATTTCATGGTGCGAGAGAAAGCATTAGAGCTGTTAACTCGTTTATATTTTCATAGAAATCTAAAATTTTTAACTTGTTGTCGCTCCTTATCCGTCGGAGCGAATTTAAGATGAGTAAATTGAGGAGGTTGATGAGGCAAAACAAGAAAGAGAATATTATTGTAGGATGTTGCTGAGAAGATGGAGTGTTATACAGTACAGATATGGTAGGTTAGGTGGTCGAAGTCTCGAAGAAAACAGGTAAATCGTAAATAAGTGAATTAATTAATAATTTATATTTATAGATTTGGGATTAGATATAAATGAAGCCACCAAAGCAAAGTTACAAAGAGCCACACAGTCAGAGTGAGTCTTCTGAATCCCACCATCGTCGACCTTACGCTGACGATCCCTCACTCCATCTTAATAGCTACCTCTTCTCCTCTTCTAACGCTCAGATCTGAGCAAATCCAACGCTCCACATGGCTCCTACCACCATCCGCAAAGCAATCGGGACCGTCAAAGACCAAACCAGCATTGGCCTTGCAAAGGTCGCCAGTAACTTGGCTCCTGAGCTCGAAGTCGCAATAGTCAAAGCTACTAGCCACGACGATGATCCCCCTAATGAAAAATACATCCGACAAATCATCAATCTCACTTCCTACTCCCGTGGTTATGTACACGCTTCTGTACTCGCTGTCTCCAAGCGGTTGGGAAAGACGCGCGACTGGATCGTCGCTCTCAAAACTTTGATCTTGATCCACCGCCTTATGAATCAAGCAGATCCTTCCTTCCTTGAGGAAATACTCTACGCCACGCGCCGCGGCACGCGTCTCCTTAACATGTCCGATTTTCGCGATGAGGCTCATTCCAGCTCCTGGGATCATTCGGCTTTTGTTAGAACTTATGCTTTGTATCTTGACCAGCGCCTTGAGATGCTTCTTTTTGACCGCAAATCTGGCTCCGGCCCAGCCCCCGCCCCCGTCGAAGATTTTCGGTCCCCGCCGCCGAGGTCATATGAATACAGTGATCAGATCGACAATTACCGATACGAGGGGGCGTACAGTATGCCACGTAGGACAAGGTCTTTCGGAGATGTGAGTGAGGCGGTGAGTGGAGGAAACAAAGGCGTAAATACGACGCCGTTGCGAGAAATGAGTGTTGAGAAGATATTTGGGAAGATGGGTCATTTGCAACGGTTGCTGGACCGGTTTTTATCGGTTAGACCGACAGGTTTGGCTAAGAATAGTAGGTTGATATTCATTGCTTTGTATCCTGTTGTTAAGGAGAGTTTTCAATTATATGCTGATATATGTGAGGTTTTAGCTGTGTTGCTTGACAAGTTTTTTGATATGGAACATGGTGATTGTGTTAAGGCTTTTGATGCTTATGCAAGTGCTGCTAAACAGATTGACGAGTTAATTGGGTTTTATAATTGGTGCAAGGATACTGGAGTTGCGCGCTCCTCTGAGTACCCTGAGGTTCAGAGGATTACGAGTAAGTTGTTGGAGACTTTGGAGGAATTTGTTAGGGATAGGGCTCAGAGAGGGAAGAGTCCGGAGCATAAGGAGATTGCTGCTGCTCCTGCTCAGGAGCAAAAGGAGCCTGAGCCTGATATGAATGAGATTAAGGCACTGCCTGCACCGGAGAATTATGTGCGTGCTCCTGACCCAGAGCCTGAACCTGAGGTTAAGCCTCAGCCGGTTCAGCCGCAAGGGGATTTGGTGGACTTGAGGGAGGATTCAGTTACGGCGGATGATCAGGGTAATAGGTTGGCTTTGGCATTGTTTGCTGGACCAGGAACTAGTAATGGAAATAATGGGTCGTGGGAGGCTTTCCCGTCAAATGGGGAGCCTCAAGTTACTTCTGCTTGGCAGACTCCGGCTGCAGAACCTGGGAAGGCTGATTGGGAGTTGGCGTTGGTTGAGACTGCTAGTCATTTGTCAAAACAGCAAGCAACTTTGGGTGGTGGGTTTGATCCACTGTTGTTGAATGGAATGTATGATCAGGGGATGGTTAGGCAACATGTTGGTACAGCACAATTGAGTGGAGGAAGTGCCAGCAGTGTGGCACTGCCAGGCGCAGGGAAGAATTCAACGCCTGTTTTGGCTCTCCCTGCTCCGGATGGAACAGTTCAAATGGTTAATCAGGATCCTTTCGCTGCTTCCTTGACAGTCCCACCACCTTCATATGTACAGATGTCTGACATGGAGAAAAAGCAAAATCTGCTTGTGCAGGAACAGGTGGTGTGGCAACAGTATCAAAATGATGGAATGCGAGGTCAAGCTAGTTTGGCTAAGATTAATGGAGCTGGGGCTATGCCTTATGGAATGCCAATGATGCCACCTTACGGAATGCCACCAGTAAATGGAATGGGACCACCAGCCGGGTACTACTACACTCCTTACTGATGATTATTGTTATCCCACATATATAAATTTTATAGATGATTCTCCTTGTTCATGTTCATTTTTTGTATTCTGTTGTATTTTTAGTGTTTTTTTCTTTCTAAAGAATACAATGTATCTCTGCAATCTTTGCACAAAATAGTGGAGAGGGGGGACGATGAGTTTGAGAGATTGGTTATTGTGTGGAATATTGATGTTTGGGAGGCATGTAATTCAAACCGTGGAGTCTCTCTGTGCTTTGTAATATTAGATTTTCTCTTTCATATCTTAATGTTGGTGTTTTTTTGGTGTTTTGTACACAATTACTCACTACTAACAAGTTATACTTGATGTGGCATACACAATAACATTTGCAGTTTCTTTGTGTTGAATACGTGTTCTGTCTTCTGTAAAAAGTGTGTGTTCATTACATTGGGTCCTGACTATTGATGTCAAATTTCGTATGAACCGTCATCTGATGCATGGTTCTCTGTGGATTTTCTAACTGTTTTCTAGTAGAATTCACGTTATTTGGTAGGTATCAAGTGTTAGAATTTGTTTGGTTTCTGGCTGAATTACTCTCTAATGTGGTTAATATGCCGCTTTTGAATATAGTAGCCGCATTAATGATGTTGGATCAGCATCATTCATCAAACTGAATGGTTGTGTTGTCATTGCCCAAAAGTTGCATCCCTTGTTAAATTCTGTTCTATGTTCATGTAATAACAGATCTTCAGTGCATTATGATATTTGTAGGAGGCTATTTAATGATTCGGCTCTTAAGTTTGATAAGCCAGATGTACTTGAAAAAGGGAACTTGTCTAGAATAACCGATGTGCTTAAGGTTTTGGGATAGTTATTTTTGGCCATGTTGAATCAAATTAGGAGAATGTATTAATTATTTTAATGTAGATATTTGTTTGGTATTATAGGGAAGCAAATATGCAGGAAATTGATTTTTGGATTTCTTAATTAGGGTCACAGTTTTGGAAAAGAACCAAAACACTAGACCGAAAACTGTTGAAAAGACATTAGAAGTTTACTTGAAGTAGATGGAATCCAAGTCAAACGTAAGAAACAATGAAGTAAAGCTTCAATGGCCATCAAACCTAACAAGATAAGTAAGTTGAAAACGACCTTGTGTCTGCAACGACGTCGCATATAGAGGGATTAGTTTAATTATATGGCTAATTCAGAGTCATTTGTTTTGACGTTTCTGTTTCATTTGGTATGTGTCATCATCCTAGATCTTTAACATTACTAATCTACAAGCCTATCTCATTGGTGACTCAGAATAATTTTATTCAATTATATATGGCGTTAACAACATTTCTGTTAACTTGGCATTGGATTCCATGAATTATTTAGGCCATTGTGTTGCTTTGTTAATTCAATTGCCTTGAATGTTATCTACTTTATTGATGATGGTGCCACATAAAGCTTGTGTTGGCTTTAGTAAAGTTTAGGTGGGCAGGTGGGGCCATGACCTTCGCGTGAATAAAAGAAACAGACGAATCCTTAACTGTTGTCCATCCATAATGCAGTTGTGACTAACGCTTCAGATCAAATCTGTGTCGCGAACAATTTAGGCGTTGACCCCTTGTCAATAAATAATAAGCACCGACGATGGATAGGTGATACTATCCTATTTAGGTGCGCGGCTTTGGCCATTGAGATAGGTGATCACATTTCATGATGTACAAATTTGCCGACGATGGATAGGTGATCCTTTTCGTCTTTGATATCTCAGGGAATGATCGCAACAATGGTCGTCGTGGCGTTTCAGGACAAATTTTAGCATAAGGACCAAGTCATAATTCAGCAAAAAGTTCAAATGTTAAGTACCTTGAAGAACACACTGGTGCATATCACCATATATACATTCCATTTTGTTACTTCTTAACCTGGGCACATCAGGTAATGGTATCGTTGTTGCAAGGGGTGTGCATAGCATGGCTTATAAATGGTCCGTTATGTCCCCTACTGCTAGCCTCGATGACCCACAAATCGCTAGATGTTTGAGCTACGCTTGCTCAAAAGCAAGACTGCACTAGTCTAGGATACGGAACTTCTTGTGTTAATTTGGATGTGGGTAACATCTCTTATCCTTTTACAGTTGCTACTATATTGAATCAACTGCAAGTTCTCTGATGGTCTTTCAATTCTGACCAATTTGGATCCATCAACTGCAAATTTAGGAACATAGTCCAAGCAGATAAATCAGAGCCAAGGGTCGTCTTTGCTTGACTGTCTTGTTGATGTTTTACAGTTCTCATCTGCGAGTCTTACTCTGCGTTCTTCCTGTACATAAAAGCTTTCTACATATGATCCTGATGACGTTTAAGTATATTGTAAAATATCACCGAAAATTCTGACATAGGTCGCATGATTCTGCCATAATCAGACATGAATCTAAAAATAATTATCAACTTTCTTAGCTGCAGTTCACCTATATATTATCCAAATCATGGAAAACACACATCAACATTTTAACCAGTAACAATATCTCATTATGCTGACATTAAAAGGGTTCCAAACCTCCTTCAAGAACCATGCATGACCTAGTTACAGATGAACTCATATAGAAGTGGGCAGAGAAGCAGGATTGCAGCTCCAAGAAGATGCTTCTTATCTTTGAAGCTCAGGGCAATCCCTCTTGAAATGCCCTTTCTCGCCACACTCGAAACAAGCTCCGATTTCCCGGTAAGGCCTGGAGAAGGATCCTCGATCAGAGTGTACAGAACCCATCCAACCTGATTGAATCCCCCAACGACTTTGCCCTCTTCCATAACTTGAGCTTGAATAATTCGAGCTCTGACGATTCTCATTGCTCATATTTATCCTTCTCATGCCATCCACTATCTGATTGAGCTCAAATGAAGTACCGTCTCCGCCGCGTTGCCCCTTGCCAGATCCAGAAAAGCTTGCACTGCTTCTTAGCGTTGAATCATGTTTCTGTATGTGCTCCCTAGATATCAAATCAGCCTGTATTATCAAATAGAGTTGGGCAAACATCATTTTTGTAAGCATAAATGACAAACGTACAGTCGAAGTGATGCTATAAATTAATGCAATCTTTTATGCAAGCGCTTGTTTTCAATCATTTCTCTAATCTTAACTCAGATTCATTTAGAATAAAAGCCACAAATAACCTTTAATTCAGAGGTTTCACCTGTCGAATTGGCTCAGGTACACGATACTTGCAGGTCATCTTAACAACTTGGATTGCAGTTTCAAGAGAGACACGGTGACCAATAGAAACAAATATTGGCCTTTGTGTTCGTTTTGTTGGCCTCATAGCCTGTAAAAGTAGAAAAAAAGGGCAAGTGAGTGAAGATTAACAGGAGATGAAGAACGTTATGCTTAACAGGAAAAACAAATTGATTCTCTTACTGCTCCCCATATTCGGCCCGAACGTCCTTTCAGATCGAAAAAATCTTCACTGATATTTCCTCTAGACTCTAGTAATTTGTCAACTGCATCATCACTAAGTCCATCCACATAATGCAGCTGAAGCATTTCATAATTGGAGATTGATTAACGCAGAAACCCTTGAATGGGAAATGGATTTAAGCAACATGTGAAATTGTTCAATTAAAAACAAATTCAGGATTCAGCCAAAATTAAAGGTTAAACAACATTTTCATTGCTAAATCCTTAAGAAAGAAGAAAATTATTAAATTAAATACATAAAATATACATACATTCTTTCCAATTCCTATGGTAGGAACATTTGCCAAGACACCTAAATGACAAGCTGAGCCAAAGCCTGTGCAAACAAAGATTAAGATTCAACAACAGTTTCCGGTAGTACATACAAGAAAAGACTAGTCAATTCACCCAATTCACCAGTTCAAATATAAAAACTCTAAATTCTGTAGCCTTAAAACAGGTCTTGCTTTTTTCTTTTTTCCCATCTCAGATTCATTAACTCTATAAAAATCCACAAGAACAAGCATTTAAGATATGCAATGCAACCAAGGTTACGGGGAAAGTAAGACTTGCCTCGAGGATGAAGAATTCCATTGCCATCGACCATAACTATCTGTTCTCAATCACATTAACATTAATAAAGCTCTGCAATGTCAAACACCAAGTTTACAATTACCAAACAATGATAAGAACTACAAAACCAACCTGTGGAAAGAACGGACTACGTTCCCTCTTCATCTTTTCAAGAAGATCCTTGAGAATTGGAACCTACAAAGTAAGGCTCACAAAGATCATTCCAACACTAAATACTACACTTCCCTAACAACACTTTATTTATATTAATAGAGACACCAATGCAGTTTAATTTGGCAAGAAAAAAGGCTGAAACAAAATAATTGTGTTAACAAAAACAAGAATCCATAGAAGTTGAAATGAACAAAGATTGAGACTTCACAAAACCTCACGAAAAGCGAGAAAGCCAGCAACGTAAGGAACTTGAGGAGTGACAATGGAATAATCCTGATAAACAACATCAAGTGTCTGAGCATCCAAAACAACAATGGTCCCACAAGCAACAGATGAATCCTCCTTGGAATAACTCACATCCACTCCTCCCACATACTTCAATAACGTCTCTTCTTGTTTCCCTCTATTTCCAACTGTTGATGCAACTTTCCATTTGAAGTCATCAAAAGTTATCAGCTTTTCCTTCAAGGAAAACTGAATTCTGCAAACATATCATAACAACAACAATAGTAATAAAGCTACAATTCGCTGTATAAGAGAAATATAAACAAAGACAGAAGCTTTTATCATTGGAATTTGCATACTCTTTCCATCTTTGCTTATCAGCATAAGTTGCGTCAGATTGTGCTGATGTGGACGCCGATGGTGTTGGAGGTACAAACGTTCTGACACGACGATACATGTTTCAGATATAGATGATATCGGTGTGTGAGCTGTGAAGAGTTAGTTACATAGGTAAAGTTTATGAAGGAGACTTTATAGTTGTTGGGAACAGAAAGCAGAGTTGCTCGCTACTTCTGTGGGAAGTAAAGAGAATTGATTGATCAATTAAAAGTAATTTAAAGAGGTGTGATGATTTCGAAGAAATTGATGTATGAATGTGGACCCACTTGGAGTTAGTGGGTATCTGAAGCGACAATGTGGCTTTCCATGTAAGGGGGGAGAAGACGAAAGACCTGCTTTTCCATGACAAGTTGTCTTTGAGCATTTGGGTGAGAAGATAGTTGATGTTAAGATAGGATAACAAAGCTAAATTGTTAAATTCTATAATATAGAGTTGAGTTTTATATATTTTTACAAAATTTAATCTGGAAATGTTATCCGATTCAAAATTATCAGTTCTAATTCGAAACAGGCAGTTCATTGTTCACGGAATTGACCGTATTGTAAATTTAAATATAACAGTAGTAGTAATGTAAATTTGATCGAATACATACATTTGTTCGGATGCTTAAAGATTAGGAAGGAAAAGAGACTAGAAGTATACTTTCACCATAAAAAGCAAAGCAGAAAAATCATGGCCATTATCAATCGCATTTTACAGAGTACAACGTGGAGACAACACAAACTGAAGATCAACTCACTCCTCAGAGAACACAATAGTAAAATAAACATAAAAGTAAATAAAAACAGGGAAATGAAGCTACGAAAACCAGACGAAAAGGCGGCGAGTACATCAGCGATAGTACATGAGCTGCTGGCCCGAAGAATTGTTAGGGTATCCATCATACATAGATTGATTTCCGGCGGAGTTCAAACCCATGGAAGCAGCAGCTAGGCCATGCTGCCCAGTCAACTGCATCAGAGCTTGACCTGAAAGACCAGATGCCGCGGCCTGGTTCAAGGCAAGTTGTCGCTGGTAAGCCAGTAAATCTGCCGCAGAGTAGCCCTGGTTCATGGCAGCAGATGGAAGCATCTGATATGGTTGCTGCGGAGGTGGCAATGGATTTGATGCTGTACCGGGAGGAGTTGGTTTGCTACCCCATGAACACTGTATTAGATGCACAGCAGAATTTGATGAAGATTGAATTTCAAAGCATATGAAGTTAAAGAACATTTTATGATAATTAATCAGCAGGTACAGACCAGTAATAAATGCAATAAAGCAAGAACTTCCATGCGCATAAGAGATAGAATTAGTAAATTTGAAAAGACACATCTCAAGTATTTGTGTCTTACCTTCATGGGTTTTCCATGAACAATCTTCCCATTGCCGATCCGAATTGCTGCTGCAGCTTCATCATGGGTGTTGTATCTAATAAAACCAAAGCCTTTATCCCTCTGAACACGCACCTCCTCAATAACCCCAGCCCCAAGAGCATGAAATTGACAATGCAATTCAGCTTGAGTAACCTGATTGCAAAACATTAAATTATCAAGAGGAAATAACTCAAGAACATATCAATTTTCATTATATGGAATAAACAAACGTGCTAAAAGTTATGAGAAATCTTGTTTTTACTAAGAAAAAAATTTAGAGAGAAGCTTTGGTATATGAAATTAGAATTGAGTAAACAAAAAAAATGCAAGAAAATCTTGCATTAGAACAACCATGAAACTCAACACAAGGAATAATTTCTTCTTCAATATCCCACTTGAAATTACCTCATGGGAAAGATTACCGACATAGACAGTGGTGAATGCCGGATTGTTTTCAGGAGCATCCTCATTGACAATTTCAGATCCTTCTGCAAAACAGTGATACAAAAAAAGATCTGTAAATATTCTAACCAGTCTCCACACATATATTTACCATGCCAAATAGAACATCAAACATTTCAATTCAATTTATCTGGAAGTGGAGAGTTTGTGTAGTAGGGACTAATTAATTGAGACAAATTGTGCTACCTGAAGATCCATTAGTAAGAACTACTGCATTTTGATTGTCAGATATTTGCTTCTCATCATTGGATCCAGCACCTTTTGTTGCCCAGTTGCATCTTATTTGCCTGTTTCCAAGCCACTTACCTATATAAAATGGCACTGGTGGTCAAACATTCAGAAGTAATAAAACTGAAGTAATAAACTTCTGGAAATTTGAATAATTATATCAAACATTTCAAAGAAGCCATTAAAAGCCTAACCAGTTAAATCGTTGATTGCACCCTGGGCCTCCTGCAAAAAAGTAATAAGAGAGTATCATCAATTAGTTGAGAACTTAGTATAATTTTAAAAGAGTTTTTTTTTACAACATCTGCAACAGTGAAAACCTAAAAAAACAGACAAAAACCCCTAAAGGAAGACCCTTTAAGTTGATTAACCAAAACAAGGAGCCATGGTAGAGTGAACAAAATTGAAGAACCAAAAAGGTGTAATATGTGAACAATACAAGCACAATACAGGTCAGCCATTTCTTGAACAACCACAATACAAGTTAATAGATGCCATTCAAAATGTAAATTAGTAACTTCCATCCAAAGGGAAAGAAAAAGGCACAGTTACTGTTAATCTGTCACTAGAAAGTACTCAGTTTGAGAAATTATACGGTATTTATTGTTCCTTGCAAAATACCTGTTGACTTCGGAAAGAAACAAAGCCATATCCTTTGGAGCGTCCTGTTTTGTGATCCCACATGACCCTTGCGTCTCTATATAAGAGAAAAAATTGAAAACCAATCGTCATCAGCAGGACTTTGAACAGAAGCACAGCCAGTACAGCAAATCAATCATGCAACAACTAAAAGAGATAATGAAACCTGAGTAACATCATAAAAGCATCAATATTAATAGTTAAGACATTGTAAATTTTGACCTTGAGATGTCAGTGTTGCGAGAAAAGATCCAAAACGCAATGCACTAAAATAAATTAACTTCAATAGCATGTTAAGAAACTTACGAACAACTAGAATACACTGAGAAACATGCAAATAATGTTGCATCAGTAACCTCTGGACTCAAATCGCCAACAAAAATATGGAAGTGCCCTAAAGAAACAATGCAATCCATTAAGATCACTGAGAAGATACAAGATGACAAAAAAAGACTCAATTGCTCAAAAGATATGCTTGGAAAGAAAAAGAAAATAAAAAGGAAACCTGATGTATCCTCCCTTTGGCTATTGGCATAGGCCCAATTCACCTTGAGCGCCTGACCATATCTGAAAAATATATTATAAAGAAACTCAATGGTACTAATTATTGAGTTACAGATAATCGAGCCACACTGAATATCTGAAAGCCTAAGTTAACTAGATGCACCTGCATAACAACAGTTTCAAATACAGTAGTACTTACAGTTGCCGTCCATGCAATGTCATTATTGCTAGGGCTGCAGCAGACCGATCATGATAATCCACAAAACCATACGATGACTACAACACAACAATACAAATAAATTATCAAGCAACGGCATCACAAAAACGATATCTTACGAAAACATTCAATAAAAACTGGATTATCTGCTAATGTTGTAGAATAAATTCATTGCCGATACAAACAAAGACACATCAGACATAGCAATTAAGGGGAAAAGACACCAAATGATGCAAGTAATTGAAGTAGCTGAAGGGAACACGCAAGGAAAAGAAAAACTCATAAGTTGGTGGTAGAGATGAGGATTGGTCAGACCTTATCCTTTCTGATGAGTTTGCATCCAGCAAGAGGACCAGCAGTCTGGAAAACTTCAGCAAGGAGTTTCTCAGTGACATTTACATGAATATTTCCTACATAACTAAAAGTCATCAAACTATTAGATTAATTAGAAAAAAAGAAAATCGAGAATGCGAGTTTCAAAAATCACCAATCTGGCAAAAAAAGATAAAACTGCGTACAAAAATTGCATTCACTATACAAATCCTTTCAGAGAAAGACTTTTGAAACACATAGCAAAGACACTAAATTCTGTTTGAACACAATAAGGCACAGATAGATTGTCTTACACGCTGCGGCATGAAGACGAATCAAATCCAGGAGGCAGATTCCCACTAGGCATGGGCTCCATCTACAAAACGAAGAACATCAAAACAAAAAAAAAGTCTAAAAGTGATACATTTATACAAATATAAATGAACAAAAACATAACTGAGCAGATAAATCTAGTATAAATAAAAATGAAATGGTAAATCCATTTACAACATATTCTACATCATTTCATTGGAAGCACACTCAAAACCAACAAACAGTAGACAAGGGATAGACACATAATAAAGAGAGCGAGAAGACAGGATATGTGAAATTAAACGAAAATATGAAGAAATCATCTAACAGTTAATGCTAGAATATAAATATATAATTATATGCAATTCTGCCCATATAATGAAAAATATCAAAACATAGAAACCTCACAAGTTTGTTGTTCTACGTGAGCCATTAGCTAAGAACAGGTATATAAATAAGCAGAGGAAAAAGAACCAAATTGACAAATGGAAAGTTAGAAAACATGTCCTTGCCTAAGTGTAATTCAGATTAGACCAAAGGCTCCAAAATTGCAATCACAGTTCGATTCAAAGGGTTCACGAATCAAAATTTCCTCTTTCAAGCAATAAGCACTCAAAATCAACCACTTCTCTTCTTATTACAAGTCCAACTACGAATCCAAAAACCATACAATCATCCCACAATCACCAACAAAACGAAGCGCGTGTATTAAAAACATTAAGGAGAGAGAGCAACCTGGGACATAGCAGCAGCGATAACACCAGGATGATACATGGGGTGCTGCTGAAGGAGAGCCTGTTGCATCACTTCTTTCTCTTTTTCAAACAATCGAATATCCAATCCTGTTGCATGTCAATAAATTATCATTCTATTACACCATCAACAACAAAAAACAACAACCCACAAATCAAAATCCTATCTTTAACAGAAAAATCTCTGATTTTCAAACACGAAGAAAACTTTCTTGATTTGGTTGATGATAATTGAAAGAGGGATAAAAAGAGAATATGATGAATATGGAAAGTGAAGTTTAATGAAAGCGAAAACCTGAAGAGAGATGATCGATGGAATTGGAGAAGAGAGACAGAGTGGGAATGGTGTCTGTGTCTAAACAACGTCAGCTTCTCCACTCCGGTTTGGTTAGAATGAGGATTTTTTTTTATTTTTTTTTAATCATAAGAATTAGGATTAGGTAAGCCCGGTTTATGTATTTCCGTTTTTTTCCTCGGAGTGAAGTACCAAATAAAATACGTAAGAATTCAAAAAAAAATAAAATACGTAAGAAATAAAGTAACAACTTACCCTCCGAGCTTGAAATTTCTTCAGTAATTAAAACTGTTAATTTTCGTTAAACCTCTTATAATTGTATTATGTTATTTTTTATTAAATATTATTATTTATAATATAAATATTATAAAAATTAAATTTGTATAATTTATGTCGTATTATAAATATATACTCACAAATCATATTAAAAATTAACTACTCCACGTCCGAAATTTTTTTAACATTATTACATCAGCACTTCTCAATTTTTTTTAACCCAAAATATGAAGTTTTAAAAGTCCAATCAGCATTCTAGTAATAGAATTATATTTTTATTTTTTATTTTTTATCTATCTTAATATTTGAATAAAAAAGAAATAAAAACATTATATTAATTAAAAATACATAAGAATATTATATTAATTAAATAAAACAAATTAAAATAATATAAATAAAACAACTACAATTAATCAACATAATTCTACTGTATAAATGTTCAGTAAGGTCTGAAGGAAACAAATAATATATTTTCGCGAGAACAGAAGTCTTATATAATGCTTTTTATAATCATATTTAAAGACATTATAAAATATTAGTTATATAACATATAACTAATGACGTTTGTTTTATAAAATTAGATATAAAAATAGAGAGTATTAATATATAAAAAATAACACCATAGTAATTCTCCACAACGTATGGGTCTGCAAATCTACCATTTCTCACGCATAGTTTAATATTGCCAACACCATTTTTGCCAAAAAAAAAAAGATTATTATAATATATATTCTGAGTCTCAATTTTAGACAAAAAAATCCACGTAGAACTAACCATTTCTCATTCGATAATACGATTAATAGCACATGAATAGAATCAAAACGAATAACACGAATTCAATTTTTTATAATATTTGTTATAAATAATGATATTTAATAGAACAAATTATTAATATAATTACAATCTGCTAATCTGAATTAACACTCATTATACTAGTTAATGAACAATACATAACTCGCTCTTGTACCTGTTCTGCCACCAAAGTCATTATATAAGATACTCCTGTTCTTATAATTAAATAAAAACTTTACAAAATTTCATCTTCTCTGACATTAAATCTGAAGATAATTGCAGTGAACAAAAAAATTTCCGGCTCACTGCGCTTGCACTGAAGAAATTCTTATCCGTGCGGCGATTCTCTCTTCATTGTCGCTAAATCTGGTAGATCATATTGCTGCACCTTGAATGTTTCAACTGTCAGATGTCAGTAGTTCAATCTGAAATGAAGGAGAACTGCATGACTTATTCATGATCAAGGCTACACAGCTTCAAATACTGACATTTAGTGCAAAGTCTAATGCCTTTTCATGTGGCATCAATTGATTCAATGCCTCTTCAAGCCAAATTATGGACAGTATCAACCTTGTGGATGCATAACAAATTGAATTATGATACCTTGCCAGGAATATTACACATGGAAACATGAATGCATTATCTGCTACTGCTACTAACACAGGAAGTGCTACCAACTTCCTGCTGAACCGATTTTCAATATTGGCAGAGACAAGTGTGAATTAGTATTTACCGTTTGTTCAGAGCTAAACAGCTTCATAGGCTTCAAGCTTCGGTTTGCTCTTTGGTCGGCCGCTCTTTTTTACATTACTACCTGACAAGTACTTCAATGCTTTCTCCAGAGTGATGTCCTCTCGTTTAGTGTTCTGCACATGGAGATCAGTAACGAGTAAACAGATGCTTAAATTCCTGTAAATGGTTTTTCCTACCAAATGGTGAAGGGAAGAAAACAGTATGAGGTCATGTCTAATGCCGAAACAAACTTATTTTTATCTAAAAGGTTGAGCTGAAGCATGATTAAGTGCTAATGTTTTAATGAAACCACACAAGGAGTCCTGACTTCCTCACTCGCCAATGCATAACTCAGCACCAAGTTCTCATTAAATAGTTTTCATAATCCCAGATCATTCCTCATAAATGTAGAATATTTCATAATTCAGCCAGGAAAACAATGAAGACACTGACATTTTTCAAATACATTTGGTACCGACTTTCATTTATCTCCAGTTATTTGCTATGATCAGATGGAATCCCAAGGTACATTCTGACGAGTATCAACAAATAGTTATAGTCTGACCCCCACAAACTTTCCACAGAAAAAAATAAAACATACCTTCGGAACTGGAGCAGATGAACGGCGATGTCTTATAGTAAAACCAGATTTTCTGAGTTTTAATAGCACAGGCTGGCCATCTTTCGGGTGATTCCCCTGAAAAGTAAACATTCAGTCTGAGGGAACAAAAATGCTTTACAACAAACATAACTTCGGAAGGATTGAATAATATACCAATGTCACAGGATATTGGAGCAACTCAGTAGCGTCTTCAACAGTAACACTGTCCACATCCTTTAGCTGAAAAGAGCAATGTCATTGAGTCCAAGATATTGTCCATTAATTCAAATCAAACCATAAAAAAATCCACAACTATAACAAACAAGGACTGCAGGTTGACGAGAAAGAGCATATGTTGACACTGACATTTCTCAATTTCTAAAAATTCATAAAAAAAATGATATGAGCACAAATTTTGAACCAGTAATGATGCTAAAGACAGTATGCCTTTAAGCAGCAAGATTGCAATTGAAGCAAACAATTCATACATGGGAAAGAGAGGCTCTTTTAGGTGAATAACCATTCCTGTCATCGCCAAGCTGCACATAATATCCAAAAGGACCATTCTTCAAAAGAATCTGAAAGGGAAAGCAACTTCTTGTCTAATCAAATATATCAGCAAAGCTCAGATATAATTTAAGCCTTCAAGCCCATCAACTCAGTAGTAGATATGAGCAAACCTTTTCACCAGAAACTGGGTGAAGGCCTAGAACCTTTGGTTCATCCAAGCTTGTTTCACTTTCAGGAGTTTCTTCATCATCTTCCTCATTACCATATAAAGTTTTAGCAATGTACCTGCACAAGATTCAACTATTCAACTTTTTTTTTAACAGTAAAAATTAACATGTCAGAAAATAAAATGCAAATACAAG
Organism: Breynia disticha f. nivosa; assembly: GCA_948193385.1. Lineage (NCBI taxonomy): Eukaryota > Viridiplantae > Streptophyta > Magnoliopsida > Malpighiales > Phyllanthaceae > Breynia > Breynia disticha. The sequence goes on along the minus strand of CANYCX010900845.1, from coordinate 11,860 downwards.
ATGATGAAGTATTTATCGAACAAAACATCAGAAATGACATAAAAAAAACATGAAATCTATTGCCTTGCCCAGCACTTCCACTGGATAAGGCATTACAGATGATCTTTAAGTGGCATTCTGAAAGTTGTATGTAACAAGATATGATAACTTTACAACTTGTCCATTAAGGCCACACCCATTCGCTTTATTAGTCCCTTTTCCCAATTATCCCATCTCATATCTATCCAGGTGGGACTTAACATGACTAGGTCAGCATCCAATCATTAAACTGTAAGATTTTCTCAAATCAAATCTTGCAAAAAAAAAAAAAGAATACAAAAATTTAGATTAATTTTAGCCTTGCATTACTTCAAGTACGAAAGGCGAAGTTGACAGAATTGCTTCTTGTATTTCCGTTAGAAATATGTACATAAATTTTCATTCATACTAGCATAAAATAAAACAATGATGCATATGGTGTTAGTATCATTCATTTCATACTCACTTGCACTTTGGATGCTGATCACAGCCTATGAAATATCCTTTACCAAACCTACTCACTTTGAAGATCAAAGCGCCCTCCTCACAACTGGAACAGATAACAAAGATCAGGATCAATAATCCATACAAATGAATGTATTCAATGTAAGATCATGTAACAACAATCAAGAAACATAATTCTATTGAAAATGCTAGATCCCCTGCCAATGAAGAAAAAAATACACACGCACCTTGGGCATGTCCTATTATCATGCTTAAGTGAACCAAATAAGTAATCTCCAAATGTTTTTTCCAACATTTTTTCCACCTGGGAAAGAAAATAATTAAACATAAAAAAAAGTGACTATAAGTTGAAAATTGAAATTTGATAAGCAAATGGAGAGAAAACTTCCAAGGCGCTTCAATGAATAAGAATTTACCTGATGAATATGTACATTTTGAGTACGGGAACAATTAGAGCTAAATCTTGTCCAATAATCTTTGAGAAGGCCTTTCCATTCAGTTATACCAGCGGAAACATTATCCAGCTGGAGATAAAGAAAAACAAGGCACCATGAACACCATTAATACAAACAAAAGTGAAGATAGTGAAAATAGAAAGATAGTGAAATAGAACAAGGATCATTGAAAGCATAATTAAATGTTTTATATAATTAAAAGGTCGTTATTAAGAGCTTGCTTAGTTCATTTAGGTAAGGAATTGTATTTCCAAGGAACCTATTCCTGGAAAGAAATATAAAAAATGTGCTTGACAATTACTTCATAACAAGTTTGAATTTTTAATTCACATAAAGATATTTTCAAAAAATTAAAGTTAATAGGGACAAATTTCATTGTCATCCAACAATGATTTATATATACTAAGAGTAAGTTAAGAAAGTAAAATTTAACCGACCTAGGAGTGCTACTTACCGAAGTATTTCTCAGGACATAGCACCTTTAGTTACTCAAAAACATAGGGTACAACTTTCCTAAGAATTGTGATATATTTTTTAACCAAACAATTTTTACCTATTTTATAGGAAATTGAACTTCCCCGCTCTACGTACCTCCAAAAAAGCATGTAGAGACTTTCTAGAAAAAACATGTAGGAACATCAATGGAGGCTATATCTCACCTCTGTCTCCATATCAGCAGTAAAGCTATAGTCTGTGACCTCAGTAAAATAGTGAGAAAGGAATGCTGACACCTATATCACAAAAAGACAATTGTTATTAAGAAAACCAATTTCAGCCACAATGGTGAAAATTCCAGGATTCTAATTCTCCTGTATATTGCTCGCTTGGATACGTGCAAGAGGCTTATCAATAGACAATTTAAAACATGAGTATCAAACGTAATTCTTCGAGTGTCAACCATTATATAGCTAGACATGTAGAATGGAGTAGTTCAAGAAGCAAACCAGTAGCGGAGTGTGCTTCAAAGATTTATAAATGACAAAACTGTTGAACACTAGTTCCCACAAAATTATTTAAATATTCTTCTCTCATGCTAATTGACTGTTCATGGTTAGGATTTGTAAAACATTATAATCATTTAGGAAAGTTCAAGACTCAATTTTTTTTTTCCTTTCGTCTCATATATGTCTGGCTTTAGAATTTATTCAACTGTTCAGGTTTTACAAGCTCACATTTTTTACGGTCTAGATTCTAGGATCTAGTCACGGAAACGACAAGTCCAAAACTCTTATGAAGGCTAATCTCAAACTATCCTAAGCAATCTCCATTAATAAAATACTAAACCAAACAGATAAATCTGAAAAAAAAAAAATCCCAACAATAAAGATAAGATAAAAATACATCATCTTCCTTCTCTTATAATAGATAAAGTTCATAACAACGTCATAATCTAGAAATGGCCAAAAGCCATAACTATAAATCAGCAATCATTTTGCTTGCAACAATATACCTGCTGGCTCAACATTCCTAATTAAATCGAAATCTTATCCAAAACAAAATTGGACAGAATTTATCCAGTCATATTTATGGAATTATCGTGACCTCTTTGTTTCAAACAAGAATTTACTTCTTTAGATCCATTGCCAGAAACAAGATTAAAAAAGAAAAGATGGCAACAAAATCTGTAAGGATCCAAACATACCATGCGACCACGGAATTCAGGATGCAACGCACGGTTTTTCATCGTCACATATTTCCTATCCTGATGAAACAATTTAAAAAGATGTCAGTGGACAAAACAAAACATAATATAAGACAAATATGCTACAATTGCAAAGCATGGACAAAATCTTCGTTTACAATATGAAGCTTGAAGAAAAAATTAGCAGACATGGAAAAATAAAGAGAGACAAAGAGTTCAGATGATCAGTTACCTGTAAAAGTTTCAAGGTGCTTGCATAAGTAGAAGGCCTTCCAATCCCAAGTTCTTCCATTTTTTTAACCTGTGAGATAATATCAGACAAATAATCATACCAGAAAAGAACTTTATTTTTCTTTGCTCATGGAAACAAATTTCTCTTCGAAGATAATATCTATGACCAGTAGGAAGGGAAAAAAAAAGAATTGCATAAATAAGAAAACTGTACAATATTCTTTTGGCATTAAAAACAGAAATGATAAAAGTTACCAAGGATGCTTCAGAGTAACGTGGTGGATGTTGGGTAAAGTGCTGCTTGCGGTCTACAGCTTCAATATGTAGTGGATCCCCTGGCTACAATTAAAAATGCGCATTAGAAACACTACAAAATTCGAAGTCTCAAACAAACAATCGATACATAAGAAAACTGGAGAAGAACGGAAGATCCAACAGTTTGGAAGAGCAAACTAAGAGTACAATGTCAAACTTCTCCAAAGGGTAAACCTATTACCTTCAGCAATTTGAGAGCTTCACAAGCTTCTCGATGATCAGAGTCATCCTCTTTATACTTTATTGCTCTGGCTTCAGTATCCTAGAAACGTAAAATCAAACAAAGATAAAGTTCATACTCATAACAGAAACAATGCATGAGCTAAATTTAAGACAATTCAAATATTGTAAGTATTATACCTCATACACTGCTTGGTAACCAAGAAACTCAACCATTGAGCACGCAGTTCTGAAAATAATAGACTCACTGGTATTTGCAACCTCAACTAGAATCTGATTGGACAGTGAGCTTGTCAGCCTAATATGAAAAAAACTGAAAAGGAAAAAGAGGGAGCATGAAACTGCTAATAACATAGTACATGGGCCTTGCAGCCGGTTGTTTCAACCCAACACTGACGCTTGTAGAGTTAATTAAATCAAATGTGTCATGAAATCTTAATTTTCTAACCTGCTCAACAGTGGCAGATTCCATTTGGCACGCCACTGTGCGAGCCCAGATAAGAGTGTACAACTTGAGGGAATCATAATCAAGCACATCAACAAGCATTGCTACAAATCAATAAAAATTGCACAATCACCAGCTGTGATAAAAAATTAAAATGAAAAATGATAATATGCAACCCAATTCCTTTAAAAAATCTCATTATGTGACGCACTCAGATCATGGCTTACATGGTAAGATCTGGATATCAGTAGGTCTAATAGCTTCATGGGCCTCTTGAGCATTTTTCACCTTCTTAAAATATTTGCGAGGAGAAACTGATGCAAATTCTGAACCATACCTATACATTTTTCCACTTTGTGAGTGGCCACATGGTATATAAAGTACAATGCAAGAACAGATTAATGCACTTCAGCTTAAAACGAAAAAAGTGATAAATAAACTTAAAACCCAGCATTTGTTTGGATTACAACGGAATAAAAGACAGAAGAAGGTTCAAAGCCAAACCCTAAACCGAAGTAGAAGGAGAAGAATGCAGAAAAATAATGAGGACAACAAATGTAGATTCCTTAAAATTGATTGAAGTCCAAAAAAAAATCACACCTGAAGAGAAAGCCAGAAAAAATTAAAATAAAAGGAACGCCAGCATCAGAAAAGTATTTCATTGCTTGAAAGAAGAACAATTGGAGTTCATCTTCTTCCATATTTAACAAACAAGAAGCAGAGAATATGAAAACCAACTTAAATTTAACAGTTAGAAAGATGTAAAGATGTGGAAGATAGGGATACCACTTGACCTTTGCACAGTATTTTCAAATGTTTAATGCTTAACATTTTAGTGGGCATTTAATTGAAAGATAACAAGCTAATCGGGAACCCATTTGTTGATAAAAAAACTATATGGATAGGCTAATCCATAAAAGAATTATCCATGCATAGCATATCCAAGAATTAGAAAAGGAAAACTCAGAGCAAGCATTTAAGATTATTTAGGAAACCACATAAGAAGTTAAATGCTCGAGAAGGCAATCAAATTCACCTTTCAAGGATCAAGGAACGTATGTCCTTAAGAGCCTCCTCAGAAATCTAGCAATAGACCCCAAGAAAGAAAGAATTTGTTATTCAGAAAGTATCACTGTACCAATCAGAGATTAACCAGAAATAACAAAATGTTTTATTACAAAAACAATGATCCATCAAACAAAAAAAATATCCCAACTACCAAATACTCCAATAAAGTACTAGAATCATAAGTTTTAGTGAAAAACTTTTTACTTGGATGCTTTGACATATGAATAAACCAAAACCCCAGATGTATATTATCAGTCAATGCTTCACCCTTAAGTTTATGTGCGTCAATACTTTCACCAAGATTACAGTAGAAAGTAAAATTTTCAGCCCCACTTCAATTCAGGTATTTTCTTAAAAGTTTCATTTTCGCTATCAACCTTTATATATACCATTGAACCTTCTTTTACTATTCTCAAAATACTACATTACTCACAAAGTATGCCTCCAAGAAACCTTAACAAATCCAACTATACAAGATTCCTTATCACATCCATAATTTACTAGCATTTTAAGATAAGCACTATATATATGCTATTTTTACCAACAAAACCACTGTATTTTTGGAACTACTCAAACATAAATCTTCTATCAAATTACTTGGCATACTTCATCCCAGTAAAATTTTCTCCTAGTTTTTATTTCTATTCTAAGATACTTACAGAACTGTCAATCCTACTGCCGCAGGATAGATATAAGCATAAGTTTTAAACCAAATGTCAGAATATGGATTTGTAAACATAGACAAGTTTATAGCATAGGAGAACTGATTGTGTGCAATGAAAATTGCATCGACAGCATAATTAAGAAGATCAGATCAAAGCCACAGCAGAGACAAAACTGAACATATAAAAACGATAAAAGGAAAGGTGTAAGGCAGAAAAAGAAACCCCACTAAACATATATAGGCAGACTTGGAAACAGGAACACAACCATTACCGATACTCACATGCAGTCCATCTGTTCTGATGTATGTTATCAACCCCTTTGCTTTCCCATCAGATAACTGAATTCCTTCATAGAGTTTTTGTGCCATCTACAACCATATAATTACATAAATTTCAATTGCAAAACGAGGCATAAATAAACAGAATAAATAAACAGAATAAAGAGACAATAAAAAAAATCTATTGGAAAACTGTATTTGGTGGACAAAAGAATCATTATTTCCACACTATATATATTACCTTCACTATATCTTCATTAACACTCAATAAGGCGGAGAATACTAAATAATGGAAGGTAATTACGCAACGAGAATGATAGCAGGCATGCAAATGAAAAATGTTCATAAATCAAGGCGAGGGAAAGAAGCAAACCTTCATGGTATATGATGCATTGAAATTTAATTTGCTTGCTGCATCTTGCTGAAGGGTTGAGGTTATATAGGGAATGGGAGGGTTTCTCTTCGTTTTGTTTGTTTTAGATCCAAGTACAAGAAAAGTTTCAGAATTTATCCTCTCCTCAATATCAGATGCCTGGGTACAAGAGCTGATTGATAACTGGTTCAACTTTTTCGACTCAAAGTGAGTTAAACGAGCATTAACTAAAAAACCAGATTTCTTTCCTTTCAATGCAGCTTCAACACTCCAATGCTCTTGTGGCTTAAATTCATCAATTTCCATTTCCCTATCACATGTCAGAGATAATGCTGCAGATTGAACACGACCGGCTGACTGGCAACCAGGCAATTTTCTCCACAACAATGGTGAAACATTGAATCCAATCAAATAATCTAAAGCACGCCGTGCAAGGTAAGCTTGAACCAAGTTAAGATCAATTTCTCTAGGAGCTTGCAGAGCATTTTTTATGGAAGCCTCAGTTATTTCATTAAAGACAACTCTAGCTACATTAATCCCTTTACTTAAGGCATTTTGTTGTTGCAACATCTCAATAATATGCCAAGCAATAGCTTCTCCTTCACGATCAGGATCTGATGCAAGGATAAGATTTTCTGCCCTGAGAAGCAAAGCAAAAGGATGGGACAGACTTAGAACATCCAACAATGAACAATACTAAATTCATAAAGTGAAACTTAAATTTTAAAGCATAGACTATGAGCAAATTATAAATACATTAAAAACTGAAATGAAAGACATTTTACATTTTTAGGTAGCATAAACACAAAGGCAAAGAGTCTATGTGATTAAGACAGGTGAATAGGAATAACAAATATACCCACTCAATGACACCTTGATGCTCTTAAGGTGAGTCCACGAACCAGGAAGAACCTCCCATACCATACTGAAGTCCTCATTAGGCCTCACTGATCCAGACCTTGGAGATAAATCCCTTATATGACCATAGCTGGGCACAACTTCAAACATATCACCTAGGTACCCTTGAATAACCTTAGCCTTCGTCACAGACTCAACCACCATAACAGATTTTCCAGTAGGGGGGTATAGAGGCTTTGAGCTCTGCTGTGCCAAAGGTTTTATGTTCCCCATAACTTTGCAATTCTGTGCGTTTTCCGATTTGATAGCAGCTTTTGTAGCTTTACCACGAGTTTTACTACTTCTCTTGCTGGACTGTGTTAAAGCAGGATCATCAAGCGACTCCTCAGGCTTTTTGCCAATCGAATCCTTCGGAAAAACCAAACGGTTAGCCAAATTCATCATTCAATTGGGTAACATTAACAAACTCCAATCAAAACGTCACCAACCTCAGCCTTCTTTGCGACGCTTTTACCACTTTTGCTACTTCTGCCATTAGATGACCTCTTCGTACTCTTGGGAGATTTAGTAACATTAGCAGCTTCTTCTGAAGCCACAGCATTGGAAGATTCCTCCTTTTTCAGCTTACTTCTTGTTTGCCTCTTCTTTTTTCCACTAGACTTCGTCTTATCATCCCCAACTGGTGCAGTGGTAACAGAAGATACTGCCTCTCCGTCAGCATTTTCTCCTAACGGCAATGCATCATCAACATCCTCGGAGACTTTACTTTTACTCTGAGCAGCCAACTTATTGAATTTCCTATACTTACTTTTATCTTCAGTTACCGGCTCGACACCAGAGGCTCTTCCAAAATGCCTCTTAGAAACCCCAACATACTCACACGAGCCTGAAACAATACCATTGCTCAAACTCAAATACCAATAGCTCAATCTATTTCCCGGTCTTAAACCAGATAGTGCATATGAAACTCCGGCATTTCGCAATCTCAAACGACTACATTGCTGGTAATTACGACTATAACTACCAAAAGGCGAATAACACGGCACCTTATAACCACTGCACTGCAACTGTAACACACGCATACGAAAACCAATGCAATTAAATCAAATTCAACTACAAAATTCAAATATATAAGGGCATAAATGTACTTTTAACTGATACAGAGAGTGAAATGAGGTCACCTTGGCCATGAATGGGCCAAAACGCAGCGCAGAAGGAGTGGCAGTGCGGAGAAGTGAAGCGGAAGAAATGGAAAGTTGCAGGAAACTTTTACTCATTTGGACACATCGCTTTTTCGATTAATTTCAGCTGAAACGGTGCCTTTTTATTGGAGTGTAGAAGAAGTTGAGTTGACTGTTCTGGTTTGTGGTAGTTACGAGATGACGCACGGGGTTTTACAGAAAAGGGTTTTAACAGAAAATTTACAATCAATCTGGGCCTTTCCGTAATTTGCACTACCAAAATATACTAAATAATAATAAATCAAAATGTGGCATCTGTTGGTATTTTTTTAATGAGGAATGCTCGTAACACTCTCTGTTAAATTCTTTTTTTAGCACTCTCGTTCTCATAGTGATGAATGACATTTAACTTTAATGTGGAAACGTGTAACTTATTATTACAAGTTACACTAAACACTAAAAAAACATACAAAAAGTGGGGAGGATAAAACGTACAAACAAAATTTTCCCAATTTATTTATTGTCATCCAAGTGAAGTCTGGATCATCTTTTATTAAGCCTGTATTGCAATTTTAACTACAGGTACATAGTAATCTCGATCATTTTTTTTTATTTTGCTTTCACAATATCATATGCGGCCAAGTGTTTGTGGAATTACTCAAGTCAAAAATTTTTTATGATATCCCCACCAATCACTGCACCATGTCCATTTCTTTTTGTGAACAACTTGTAGAATGATTTATAGGTATATATAACACTTATGTGAGTTGCTGAGTTTAGATTACTTTTAGAGTCGTAATGCAGTGTTCTAGTTTATATTAAGTGCGCACATATGAGTTATTAAGCATATGTTTTCATGTATAGAAGTTGTTTTCGTATTAACTGAGTAAAAGCTACTGATTTCAATAATTGATTTGGTAAATTATTTTAACAATTATTAAGTATATGTTTTACATTCTTAATCCATACTTCAATGCTCAAAAGAATGCTTTCATAATTATTAAGTATATGTTTTACATTCTTAATCAATTCATTTTTTGATAAATATGTAAATAGCAAAACCACATTGAAAGAATTTGTTGAGAAGTATGATTTAGCAGTTGATGATAAAAAAGCAGCAGAAAATTATGCCAATTTTTTATCTCAACAAAGAAAACCGATATTGAAGGGTCTATCTTTATTTAAAAAACAAATGTGTGAGATTTATACACATGAGGTGTTTAAGAAATTTCAAGTAGAGGTGCTAGGAGCATTTGGTTGTCATCCAGTGAAGGTGGAAAATGGGCTAGAATTTGAGGTTAATGATTTTGAGAGAAAAGAAGTATTTATAGTTAGGTGGGATGTTGCTAATGAAGAGATATCTTGTCTTTGTCGTTCATTTGAGCATAATGAATTCTTTTGTCGACACTTTTTGTGTGTGTTGCATCTTTTTGGGGTGTTTAATGTTCCAGCTAAATATATCTTAAAACGTTGAACAAAAAATGCTCAGACAGACTATATGCAAGAAATGTCGAAGGATGTTAGAGGCAAACAAAAATGGTATGTCGACTTATTTCACCAAGCTGTTTTATTAAGTAAAGAAGGTTCACTGTGTGATGCAAGCTACAAAATTGCATGCTATTAAAAGAGCGTTTGAGCAATGTAAGGCTGTCAATTCAAGTTTGGAGAAAGAACTTACTCAATTTGGCAGTGTGCATGACATCTCAATCATTGATCATCCGGTATCAAAAACAAAAGGTACACCGAAAAAACGATTAAAGCTTGGAATTGAAAAAAGTACAAAGAGAGAGACAAGTCAATGTTCAAAAAGGTTAGTCATTACTCAAAGTGTATGGAACATCCAATTTTTTTATCGCATTTCTTAAACTCATGTGTTTTCATTTTAGAAACTCTCTAATGCTAAAAATGAGGATAATGGAAATGAAAGATTTTTTGCATGCTTGGATGAAAGTTGTGTTATTAATTGTAGCAGTCCAATGAATCTCACAGATGTAGATCTAAATAGACAAAATGAGGTACGTAACTATTTTTAATTGAATTGCATGACTTAATAGTTTTATTTTTTACAATCTAATATGTTTTAATTATGCTTAATTAATTATTTGCTTTATCGTCAAGGACGGACCCAGGATTTTTTATAGTGGGGGCACAAGATTTATAGTGAGACTGCGATATTAAGGAGAAAATACTTGGAACGCAACGAGTATTGATTATCGTAGCCTATATTTTTAGTTTTCCACATAAAGATTTGTGGATTACAGAGAAAAATGTCTCATAATTACTCCATAAATTTATAACTATACATTTTTTTCAACTGCAAATTCATACCATATCAGTAAATACAAGAAATCTATCCTCTAGCATTTTCAATAGTCTCCATAAGATACTCCTTAGTTTATCTATCTTTTATTTACTCCTTAATTTAATTTAAACTCATAATAATTTAGACTATGTCAGACTCTTCACACTTAATAATCACTTTATGCCTCCATAAGTATGACAAGTGAGATTGAAAGCTCCTAACAAAATAAACTAAGGAGGGTGAAATAAGAAGTTTGTTAAAAAAATATTGTTTATAAATTTTTTTATAAATTGATAAAACAGGAAAGAGCCTACTTAAAGAGTTTGTTGAGAATACTCAAGCTAATATATTTAAAATTATACTTTAGTCTTACATCATATGTGGCTATTTTAAAATTATCTTATATTTATATGTTAATTTTTAAAATATTTTTCAACAAAATCAAATTTAAATATTTATTTAAATATAAGGATTATGTTGTTTAATAATTTTAATGCAAATAATCTATAACTTAAGTAAACAGACAATACACTTTTTTATCCATTCAAGGAAATGGTAAAAAGCAGCACAAATAAATGAAATAAGACAGAGAAATGAGGACTACAGTAAAGAATAGTCTAAAAAAAACAAATAAATTGTCTTTTTCGATGCCAAAAACCAGCTCAATTAAATGAAGTGAGACATAGAAATGTAGAGTTCCAAGCGATATAGCCTTTTCTTTTATTCTTCCTACTCCTCCATCTCCTTCTCTTTACAAAACCACGACCAACAGCAGCCTAACCTCCACCGGCAGCTCCTCTCCTCCACAGGCCACATCCTTCCATCTTAAACCTTTCATATCGTCTAAAGTGGGTGGTGCCCCCACCACTCAACAAAGCCAGCGGGGGCACAAGTCAAATGGAAGACGGACGGAAACCCCTATAACAGGGGGTTCCGCCGGTGCCGGGGGCCGACCCTGTTTATCGTAACAGGATCCATTTGATATTTTCTCTTCATACAACCTTTCTATTCAAAAACTACAAAATGGTATAAATAAAGTGGTCTTTATTAGAAAATGTATATTTTTATAATATTTTATTGATAATGTGTTTATTATCTGTTAGTTACTAACTATGAATATGTTAATATTTTATAGGTGAATTTTATATTTCAAAATTTTGAGAAGCAAGTGAAGAATTATATGTTCTAAAAGAAAGAATATTATGAATATTATGTTGGTTTTGATAGTATTACAAAATACTATTTTTTTTTTAATTTTGGACAGAATGTTAAATTTTGTTAATTATGCAAAGAATTTTCGTTGAATGCTAGATTATAATTTTTATTAAAATTTTACTATTTTTTATATTAGTTATATTAAAATAGATCAAAATTAATTAAGTAT
>CANYCX010900790.1:0-12619 GCA_948193385.1 Breynia disticha f. nivosa | reverse complement strand
TTGTTCATTTTAACACTCCTTTTTATTATCTTTCCTCTTCCTCCCATTAATGTTTTCCAACTACCCCAAACCTAATTCCTTTTCCTTCTTTCCACCAACCATCATTAATGGTCTTTAACTGATTTATTATAGTACGTTGTTATGATTTCTATCATCCACCATCACCATTAACTCAATTTCCTATAATCTTCCTTATAAAACCCTAAACATTTTTCCTACCCTTATTACCATCTCTCTCATCAATTAGCACCCAATCAAATTGATGATCAAAATAACCTCAATAGGGTCCGAAGAATCTTACCTAAACAACAAAATTCGGAATCAAGCCTAGGGTTAAGAAACCCAGTCACTATTCACCAATGGCTTCCAAACCTCAATTTCGGACACCTAAAACACATTTTAACACAAAAAATGGTTACTAACGGATAGTACACATGTTAAACTTTCCAACGAGCCATTATTTGCTCAAATCGGAGCTTAAACGAAAAAGATTTCAGGTCGGAAAATTAGGGTTAAAAGCAAAAACGGGATTTGCCATTCATATAAGAAATTCTTACCGAATTTCGATCCTCGATCGATTCCAAAACTGCCAAATGACAAGGTTTCCATGAGGAAAACGACTCTTAGGGTTTTTCTCGGTTTAGAGAGATGGTAAGGAAGAAAGAGAGAGTGTCTATGGAAGTGCAGAGAGAGAGAGAGGAACAAAAGATATATATATAGGTTCAGTTTGGACGGTTTTGCCCTCGGTCACTTATGACTCACTGTTCCCTCGTTTCTATTTCCCGATAAACTTAACAACTTCCGATTTTTTTTTTCACTTATTCTCAACCCTTTCACTAATTTATTATTTAAATTAATTCGTGAAAAATTTATGTACATTTTCGTATATACTTTATTAAAATCCGCTAATTTATAAACATTTTTAGGACGTTACAATATATATATATATATATATATATATATATATTATTTTTATGATGGTGATTAAAAAATAATATATTTTTAAAATATTTATTGATACAGTTTTATAATAAATTATTATATAAGAATATTTATGTTTTATTAACCAAAATAAATTTGTAATAAAACATCCACTTGACAATCTCTCTATTTTGTTTTACACAATTTTACAAATAAAAAAGAATGAATACAAAAACTCAATAAGCATATACATCATTGTACTCACCTGACTATATAAATTGTTCATTATTTACACACATTTCATTACTTCTTTTCCACTATTTTAGTTGAACTTAAGTACATTATGAATTTCCTATCATTTTTGTGTCAATTACTTATTATATCATTCCTATCATCTTAATTATAAGTTATAAGTCTTAAATAAGTTGTGGACTTTCTCTTAATTTTTTGATATTCAAATACAACAATTTAGCAAAATAGTGGCCGTACACGATCTAAGACACAATTTAAGTAGCTTGTGTCTCGACCCGTGTATTTAACATATTCTTAATTCAAGTTACACGACTTGACATACAGTTTAGGAAAAATGTCCTACAAATCCCTTCAATATCATTTGTACTTATTTAAATCAGTATTCATAAAAACTATCAATCATCAAAATTTATAACATAATCTTATTCTCAATACATTCAATCATGCCTTTTGAATTTTCACCACATTTTCATATAAATTTCATAACCTCTATCATATCATTCAATCGTCACAATAACCCACATTTATGCCTCACATTTCATCCATCAATCATAACTCAAGCTCAAACCAGAATGGAATCATGCTTGATCAAATTCGAGTGCATTTAAAAGTGGCCATGATACATCTTAAACTTTTTTTAAATGCTCATAATAAATCAATGAAGATGATGTTATGAATGCATCTTTATTTTGCATATTTGGGTGCCTTCATTGTCAAATGTACCCATTGGTACTTCATATTAAAATCATGTACCCTTTGGTGCTCTATACATGCAATGTACCCATTGGTACTCAATCGATATAAATGCTGATGCTCAATGCATGGACCTATGGTCAAAAATAAAGGAGAAATGAGAAGAAGCAATGGTACAATGAAAATAAATGAGCAATGAAAAAGACCTAAAGGTAAAAAATAAAGGAGTGATGGACCGAAAAAAAATAAAAGAGCAATGAGAAGAAGGACCTACGAGTCAAAAAAAGGAGCAATGGCCGAAGTTAAGTAAAGGAGCGATGGAAAAAAAAGGAATGGTACAATGGAAATAAAAGGATCATTGGGAAGAAACAATTGTAAATTGGAAATACAAGGAGCAATGGGTGAAAGTATTGGTGCATTGGAAATAAAAAGAATAAGAGGAAGAAAAAATGGTACAATGGAAATAAAAGAAATAATGGAAAGAAATATTACGTTTATGATATGATCAATAACAAAATAACAAATTGAATTCATAAATATATGCATATGTTTGTCTTACATTGGTATAAAGTACTGTATTGAAAATTGAGTATAATGGATGTTTTTGATATATGTGACACCCGAAATTTACTTTATAATTGTTAATCTAATAAATATTTGATTAACAAAATCCATAAAGTTTTTTTCCGCAAAGCTGAAATCATAAAAATGAGCTTCGGTGTCAGGGTTTCAACATTTAGAACGACACCCTTTTAAGTTCATGTGCGGAACAAAACGTGGAATTAACAAAGTTATTTACAACTATTTATGTTTTAGAAAATATTATTAATCTATTGTACATAAGATTTCATGATGTTTGATGAAATATTATGTATTTAGAAGTTTAGAGGTTGAAGAGATACATAGTATGTTGTTATCCATATCATCACCAAACTAACAGAAAAAACTAACGTTATTAACTATTTTATTTAGAGGCTAAAGAGGCCGAGAGGATATAAAATTAATTGAGGGGTTAAAGAGATAAGTAGTCTAAATTCAAGAGATGCTTTAGCCTGATTTTAATCATCTTTCGTTCTTTGATTCCACTTAACTCTAATTAACCTTCTATATACGTTACGAAATTATTTCGTTTCGGATTAAATTAGTTTTAATATATATATTATATATATATATATATATATAATTTAAACATTTTAAACAAGAACTTGACATGTATCTTTATTAAAAAAGAGTTAGTTTTTATTTAATTTGTTAATTATTATTCAAATTTAATTAAATTTCTTATTGTTTGTGTCTTTATAATTGGTTGTTATGTATCATTATTAAAAATGAATTAATCATTTGATTTTATTTAATTTTTTTAGATTAAAGTTCAAGTACTAAAATAACCTCAATACTTTAAAAGAATTTGTTAGATAGCATAATAAAATGAGAATAATCAATTGTAAAATAATATTTTTAAGCATTTTCTAGGAAAAAAAATTATTTTTCACATTTATTTTTATTATATCATAATTGACGGAACATGATAAAAGGGATTATTTCAAATATTTCAAATTGAGAGCTTAACATATAGAGATAATTAACATTTACAGTATAATAACGAAAAACGACAAAATCATATTTTTTAAAAACAATTATTATAAAATTTTATGATTTAATTATATTCAACTATTGTATTATAATTCAAATATTAAAAGAATCTTAACTTATTGAAAATAATTTGTTAGCTAACATAACAAAGTGAGAGTATCATTTATAAAAATAATATTTAAAATTTAAAATAATTAAAAACTCTTTTTTTTATAATTTTCATTTTTCACATTTATATTTAAAAATTATTTTTTTAATATTTAAAATGATGCTATAAAAATCATATACAATTAAAAATTAATTGAAATTACAATTATTAAATTATATTTTTAATATTTTTATTTTAAAAATTGTGCAATTTTAAAAATATAAGATTAATTATATATTTAAATTAATAAATTTTATTATAAGAGCGTTGAGCTAGTTTACTTTAGTATTGGAGTAAATGACATTTTTACGATTGTACAAATTAAATATTTTAAAAATTCTCATAACTTAGTTTCAAAAAAAAATTCCTCATAACTTCAATTATTCTCGTTTTCATTTAAATTTGTGAAGGAAAGTTAAATGTCAAATATTTTAAAGCGCAATATGACGTGAAGTTTCAACTTAGGGAGAAAGTAAAATTATGCTTTTAGTTTGTCAACACTAGACTGAATTAAGCTGCGAGTGACGAATAGAAATTGGCGAACTATTTTTCTCTTAAGTAAATAAAAAATAAAAGATTTTTGCAGCAAAAATCAAACAAGAAATACTGCTCACAATCACAAAAACTAGCACAAATTGACACAACAAGTTGATTGCTAAAGAAGAAATGACCCCAAATCAATGATTTTTTCAGTGTCCAGAATGACCCATTCTACATCAACTGTGTGTGTACCTTTAATTATAGCCCTCTTTCCTGTCCAAGAAATCAAACTCCATCTTCAGCCAATTAGAATATGATGGCAATTCTTTTATTATTATGACAACTTAGTGTTACAGACCATTTTCGTGACATGTATGATCGCGCAAGATGTTTATTAATTTAGCGTAAACGGATGCAGAGCAATGCACAAGATGTAGTATGTGTCATAAACAATCATGTCTCTCGGATAAGTTTGTCGTCCAAACAGCACACTGGTTAGGAATTCTCCCAGCTCCTCTGATGAATCCATGGGAGGATATTGAAACAGTAAATCAACATAGATGAATCAAGGCTTACTTTAGAAATACAGGAGTCTTCGTATGCCACACGGAAATATTTTTGCTTTTTTTTTTTTTGAAGCAAGGAAATATTTTTGCGTTAAAACTCTAACCCGTTACATTATACAAAGCATGGTTACAGTAGAATTATTAAAAAGAGGACATTGAACTCAAAGTGAACCGTCCAAATTACACTTTTGACCAATTGAATCCAACGTATAAAATATATGATCACATAGTTATAGGCATGATCCTTTAACTTTTAAATAAAAATATGTAATAAAGTTAATATGAATGGATATGTGAGGCCACCTCTATATTATTTAAATAAGATTGAGTAGGAGTAGGAGTAGGAGTATGAGTTGGTGAGGATGTATAAAATATTTGAAAGTTGAACTAAGTAAGCATTATTCTGTCAAGAAAATGGTAACTCACAATAAATCAAATCCAAGGACGAATCTTCGTAGGCTGTTGTAGGAATGAAGATAAAAGAAGATCCCAAATAAATTCTGTAATCATTGCCTCTTCAAATTTAGATTTAAAGCGGTTTTGGACCAATGGCGTGACTTATACATGCTAATCTTTCTTGCATTTACGTTTACAATTTTTCAACTTCATTCAATAAACAAAGATACCAGATTTGGTCCCTCTATTTTTTTCCGCCCAGCTAATAATTTGAATTCGTAGATCATAATCGTGTCATTATTTTTATTAAATATCACAATTTATAACATAAATATTATAAAAATTAAATTCGTATCAGTATATCGTGTCTAATTATGTAATTATTAATCGTATTATCAGCCCTAACCCAAATTAAACTTATGCTCCAAAGTGACAGATCAACTTCATTGAATTTCCTAAGCAAGTTTGATATTATGCAAGTTAGATATTATCAACTTATGTAATTTGGAGGCTTACAACTTCATTCCTACCTAACAAGTGGGCTGCACCATTTACACACCGTCTAACTTACATAACTCCAATCCAATACTTGGAGTTATTGCAACTATCTTGGAAATCCTCTCTTCCCTTTCCTAACACTGTTGATTCTCCCACATCAGACGAAATAACAAAATATCCCGAATTCGTAGGGTACTGAACCGATCTAATCCGAATGAGACAGTTTTTTGATGCTTAATAGGGTTTCGAGTCGTCCCGATATAAATATTATCGAGGCGGGGCTTGTATTTAATGAACTTATCCCATGCCCTGAATATGTAAAAATAATATATATATATATATATCTAAGAGACCAATTTTATTTTATTTTTTTTAAATTATAACTCTTATTTTAGCTTTTAATAAAACATAAAAATGGTTCAATAAGTAATAGTTTATTTTTCAACGAGGCGAGCGGGGCGGGACATGTATTTTTCTTTTCTAACGAGGCAGAGATGAGTCTTAATTTTAATACCCTGATGGGGGCTTTTAAGTGATTGAGGGTGAATGAAATAGAAAATTAGAAAATCGGTGTGAACTAGAAACATTTTAGCAATTCAGGGAGAAAAGTGCTTATGTGGCATGTATTTCCACCCATATGCAGGGCATAATAAGACTTTCTATCAGAAAATCGTATATTCCGCTCCAGATAGTGGTAGAAATACAAAAAATTCATATATTCAGCCTGTATCTTGGGCAGAATATATGGTTTTCTAACAGAAGACCGTATTCCGCCCCGAATACGAATGAAAATATAGCTGATCCCTCCTGTTCTGCGTGTCAGACACATGGTTTTCAACAGTGCTATTTTTTTGTCTCCTAGGCTGTTTTAATTCAGACATGGGGAAGTGAAAAATTGAATGCTTTAGTACTACATCCTCAGGAGACAAACGGTTAAAACTGAGTTTTAAAGAAGGTGTTAATGGTAGAGGCGGAAAACGGGCTGGAACCGCCAGTTCTGGGTCTGAACCGACGGTTCACAGTTCGGGGAATGCCCGAACCGGAACCGGCCCGTCTAGGGTACGGTTCGAGCCGGTCTGGTCACGGTTCTGGGATGGTTTTTGAACCGTCGGTTCCGGTTCGGCCGGTTCCTATTCGGTTCGGTCGGTTCCGGTTCGGAACCGGCAGTTCGAGTATGATTTTCTTTCGAAAAGTAACCGAACTGCCGATTCGAAACTGGCTGTTCAGGGTTCCATGAACCTTGGAACCGGAACCGAAACCAGAAATAGCCGGTTCGGCCGGTTCCGGGCTAGTTCTGGTTTCGGTTCAGGAACCGGCGGGTCGGGCCAAGCCAGTTTTGGGCCTAATTTTGCAACTCTAGTTAATGGAGTTGTAGTCTGCATGTATGTATGCTCGTACTACTTGAGATAAAAACTAAAGCTTGAGTGTTGGTGTGAGCGAGAGGTGGCTCTCCATGAGTTTTTCTTGTTTATTTCTATTGAAAAGACCATATATTTCTACCATCTCTAAGTACAACTCTACTAAATATTAGTGCTTTTTTTTTTAATTTTTGGTGCTATTTCGATTATAATTTTATGCAAGGTGAGTATTTTTTATTTATTTTTCATGTATTTATTGACTAATTATATCAAACTAAATTAATGCATGTTATTTGGACAGGAACTTCTTACTTTGTACCGCTTTCATAGTGTTAAGGGTGTAATTTTTCTTCATAGTACAGTGGCAAAAATTATTTAAAGATGCTTGGTGTGTTTAATTTTTTTTTAACTAATAATAAAAAATAAAAACTGTAATAAGTTGTATATTAGAATTTATTTTATTAATATACGGTAGTATTGTTTTTTTACAGAGTGAGTTAAATTTGTTGGAATATTTTTTTTAAAGCAAGGAAGTAAGGTATGTCATTTATTGTAATAATTTAATTTATGTTACAATTTATTTTTAAAATTGTGTATGGGATAAAATATAAGTTAAAGTAATTTGGTAATATTTTTTTGTGTGTTTGTTGACTATTGTTAGTATAATTTATTTTAAAAATTATGTTGGTGTTATATTTTAATTAATGTGATTTGTTGCCATTTTTGTGTGTATTTTCATATTAATTAAAACAATTAAAAATATTTTTTATTATATGTGTGAAAATTTTTTAAATGACAACGTCATTTGTGATCTTTTACGAAGGTAGTATTGTCAACTGAGAGTTTGGAGTAAGTTACATGGGTGGAAGCAGTTGTTAATTTGGATCAGCAGGTGCTTTATTATTGTTTGTTGTATCAGTAGATTAAAGATGTGATTGATTCTAACACAGTAATTACTAGAATTGCGTTTAGAAAACCAATGTTATCGCCAAATGGTGGAGTATTTTTTGGTTTAGTCAATATTTGCAACAACAGTGATGTGGAAAACATTTACATAGTTATTCGACAATTTCCAATGATGCATTTCATTGAGTTATATGTTGAATATGATCCATTGAATGTGGCACCACATGGAATTTATGGGATGTTACCGACAAGAAACAATCAGTTTGAATATAGCAGTTGTAGTGATCTGATGCATGGTTTCGATGCACCGATGATGCCATTTGTACAATCTAATAAGCCACTTCAAATTGCAGAATGTCATAGTGAAGATGATGGTGATGAAAACGAGGAAGATGATGGAGATGAGGAAGGAGTGAATTTGTTGAGGAAGATGATTTTGATGCAATTAAGGAAGACGAAGTAGATGACAACGAGGAGGAGTTCTTCGACAGTGATGAGTATAATCTTAATGATGAAGATGACGATGTTGTAGTAGCGGTCCAAGGAGATGATGATTTTTTTTTTGCAATTCAGTGAAAATGAGAAGAGGCAACTTGATTATTCTTCATACCACTCATTAGACATGATGAAATGATTAATGAAAAGAGAACGCAAGTAGCAAATGATGAACCATGACACGATCAATTAGAGTTTAGAGTTGGAATGACATTTCAAATGCGTGATCAGGTCAAATCAATAGTGAAATTATATTCTGTGAGAAGGAAACATGAATTAAAGCATGAGGAGACCAAACATAATACCTTTGCAATGCGTTATTATAATGATGATGATTGTCAGTGGAGGTTGTGTGCAACTCATAGAAAACATTGATTATTGGAAAATCACTAGATATAATAGCCCACACACTTGTAGTATGCCATCTAATCAAGTTGGCAGTTGAAATCTAGACTTTGATTTGGTTTCAAATTATGCTAGTGCCTTGGTCATAAAACAACCCAATATACAGATTGCTGCACTTAGAAACAATATGGTTGAGTGTTTTGGGGTTTAACCATTGTATTTCACTGTTTAGAAGGCAAAACAAAAGGCCATCAAGCATCATTATGGGGATTGGGATGATAGGTTTAATGATCTTTGTCCATTTATCTGTGTGGTAACTTCTTACAATAATGGATCATTTTGAGATGTGGAACATGATGAGGTATTCATGAATAATGTTGTTGTACCACATGTAAGAATTTTTCGCAGGTTGCTATTTGGTTATGGTCCATGCATTGAAGCTTTCAAACATTGTTGACATGTTATATGCATTGAAGGAACATTTGCCTATGGAAAGTACAAAATGTGCTTATTAACTACTACTATCGTGGATGGCAACGAGAGGATCTTCTTTGTGGCATTTGTATTGGTGCATAAGGAAAGGTATGTGCCTACATAAACTTCAATAAATTTCTTTAAAAGTTTACTTTACTACTAATTCTTGCACTGCAATGTTTGTAGATGGAACCAATCTCACAGCATTACTCAAGTGCCAACTCATTTTTTGACCAATATTCGACATTCACTTGATACATCATGTCAAGATGATGTAATTTCATTTCTAATTATTATATTATTGCAATTATCATATATTTATTAACACTAATTTAATATTTAATATTTTACAGATTCAGTGGGAGCCATATGATAATTCATGTTACAGGTGCTCCCACAATATTGCATGGAAGTACACCATATTTGGACCACGCTAATACCTTTAATATGCATTCACATCGTCGAGTGGCACCCGATTGATCGAGTGATGCATCAATTCGACTTTAAACAAGGAATTCCACATACTCCTCTCAACATCGAGAATCTGCATGATGTAGATTTGCATAGTCGTCAAATTGTTTGGGGACAATAACACACTAATTGGATTGAATTGTGGAATCAATGTAAACAGTGGATAAAAATGGGCCTAAAGGATCTCCTACGATGCCTTACCATAGCCAGCACTCAGAATGGTATTGTAGAATCACTAGACATTGGATCAGTATACAAGGGGCCTCAATAGGGGCATCTGTAAGAAAATCTTTCTCTTTCCTTCTACATTTTCACATTTTCATAAAAAAATTTATTGCTTAACTGATTTTTTGTTTCACATCACTACAGAGGAATGCAATGGAGCATATAGCGAGAGCTACCAACCTTCATGATGCACATCACATCACATTAAGTAACCATCAGTAAACTAGGGAAGAGCAGCGACTGACCCCTCATCCACCATTTGATCAATCTTATCATACCAAATATCTTGAACCCCTAGCTCCACAACTAATTTGACACTGAGAGAGGAGGCACACTACAACTCTTCCAACTCCAGCACCTACTCCATCTCAACGTGAATCTGTTTTGCCTCCTTTATCTTTTCACAGCTTTGGACATTCATCTAACAGATATGAAGATGGCCCCTCTCGAAATTTTCCATCTCAATAATATTATGTTTATAATAATCTCTGGTCTTCAGGTACAGACCCATCTCAGCCACCACCACAATCTTTTTATGAGTTACTTACTATAGAATTTCTACCGCATTCGCTTTCAGGAGCATTTACGCCTTGGACGTCATCATTAGCTGCAAGATTTATCCAATTTTTAGCCTCTACAAGTACCCACCATCCATTCCAAATAGAAGATTCGCATGTGCCCTGATAATCGGTGGACTTATATTTTGCGGCTATGGAACCATTACATGGCCAGTATTATGACGCTTCTCAAACAGCGACATCATCTTATGTTGCTCCAAATACCGAACAAGGTGTTCACAATTCTCTTCGTCGGCCTGGCTCAGATGACATACAAATGGAGACCGCATGTCGACAACGACATAAATCTGGTCTTCAAACAATAGTCTGAAAAAATCATTGTTATGAACCGTAAATCGATGCAAATTTTTTGAATTTTTACTTGTAAATTATTTGTTTTTCACGAAACTATAATATTTATATTATTATTATCATTATTTATTCATATAATTATATTTTTTATTATGCTTTCAAAAATATATTTTTTGTTTTACATATTATGCTAAATTTTTCAAAAACCATTCACTATTTAATATTTATTATTAGTTTATAATTTTATTTTATTATTAATATGATATTTTAAAGTTAATTGTGATGATTTAATTATTATTTAATGATTAGGAATATTATTATACATCAAATGATGAATGAATCATTCATTTAATTATTAATTATGAAGTAATCATCATTTCAATGATTGAAAAAGATAGAATTTATGTGATTTGATGGCTTCTCACTAGTTTGACTAGTGAAAAGACCCAAATCACTCCTATTTGTTAATTAAAAAGCATTTCACCCCCTTGTTGCTAATTACTTTTGTCTCACCTTCATTTGCTTAATACTTTTCTTCACAATCTATCTCTCTAAAAAGCCCCCTGATGGGTAACAAGGCGATGGGACAGAAATATAATTCACGGTACGAGGACAAGGACACTATAACCCATCCCTAGTGTTGTAAAACGGGCATAAACCAAAACCAAATCGTGATATACATGGTTCGGCCAGGTTCATGGCTAGTTCCAGGCTGGTTCTAGAACCGGCAGTTTCGATCGGTTCAGTTGGTTCTGGCCCACTCTGGTTCCGATTCGATTTCGATTCAATTCCGGTTCTTTTTTATTTAATTTTATTTTTTTAGAAATTAATGTAATAATTTGAATTTAAGAGGACTAGAATAAATTCAAATTATAGTTATTTTAATTTTTTTTAAAAAGGATGGTACCTTGATATTTTATTAATTTTTTCTCACTTATGGCGGAGGAATACCGTGGTTACATAAAAAAGTACAATTAAAGAAAAAATTAAAATTCAAAAATTACAATTCAAAAAAATACATCTCAACTAAAACTAATCTAACTCAGCAGCGGTAGTAGAAGTGGCGGTCTCAATCTTTTCATTTTCAGATAAATGCAACCCTAAACTTAGAAGCTCTTGTGTTTTATCTATGACTTGGGACCAATTATCAACACACACTTGAGCTTTTAAAGAAGATGGTTTTATCCTTGATCTTTTGTCATCTAAATTGTGCCTACCCCTGCTACAGAGTTGTTCAATGACCACGGTTGAGGTGGGAACGATTAGAATTTGTAATGCCTCCTTTGCGAGCTTAGGAAATGTGACATGATATTGCTTCCAACAATCTAAAATATGAAAATCATCATTAGCCTCAAAATGTGTGGTTAGAAGTGAACTTTGCAAGTTTGAGTCCATCTAAACGATCTAAGAAAAGGAAGAATAAAAAGAAGTCTTCTAAGGAGAAGGTAGAGGAGAAATCTCTCCAAGTGAATGCTAATGCTCCCAAGAAGAAGGGAAAGAGAAAGCTTAACCTGAAGAAGGTTTGATGCTACAACTGTCGAAACAAAGGGCATTTGCAAGGGATTGCAAATTGCCAAAGGCTAAGGTACATGATTTATCATTAAGTATGATTTGTGCTTATGTATCTAGTAATGTTTTCTTAATGGAAACTTACGCAAATTGGGTAATTGATTCAGGAGCAACCGGCCATGTAACGAGGGACCGAGAGTCCTTCTTGGAATTCTGTCAAGTTTCTAGGGGAACGAAATGGATTTACGTGGGCAATAATAGTAGAGAGGAAGTTCTTGGAATTGGCACGTGTAAGCTGGTTTTAGATAGTGGGAGATCGCTCTTACTAGAAGATGTCCTCTATGCTCTTGGAATTCGACAGAATTTAATCTCTGTAATAGCATTAATGGAACTTGGGTTTAGAATGTGTTTTGTGGATAA
>CANYCX010900746.1:0-18145 GCA_948193385.1 Breynia disticha f. nivosa | reverse complement strand
TTATGAAAGCAATGTCAAAGATGGAACAAGTTGCGAATTCACAAGTGGAGACTACCAAAAACATCAACCAATTGATGGAAACTCAAGCATCGACAACTCGAAAAGTTGATCAATTAGAGAGTTTTATACAGGTTCAAGAGTCATTTAACAAATCTAGTCTTGCTACTTTGCAGGGTTTGGAGCATCAATTGGGTCAACTTGCAAAGCAAATGTCGGAAAGAGAAAAAGGGAAGTTGCCGAGTTCATCGACACAGAATCCCAAGGATAATGCTTGTGCCATTACTTTGAGGAGTGGAAAGGAGTTACATGAGAAGTTAGAGGACGAAGGAAGTAAGCTAGAAGAGAAAATGGGAATAATGAGAAGAAAGGGCTAGAGAAGAATAAAATGGAAACATCAAAAGAGAAATGAAGAGTGGCTAAGGAGAGAAAGGAAAATGATGATAAGAATAATGAAAACATGCCACCACCACCTTTTCCACAAGCTCTTAAGGTAACTCCTAAAGGACTTCATCCGGTACTTGGACATGATTCAATTGTTATTGAACATTAATGAGTATTGGACCGCGGGAATGTATATTATATGTTAAATATCTCTCGATTAAATTAACAACTAAGATTAGGTTGATTAGTCAAAATCTCTTTCAAACTAAAACCCCTAATCTAGGTTTACCATTTTGTACATTCCTCTATTAGCTCTACACTAATACGGAGAAGTTATGTAATTATATCTTTAGAACCACAGGCAACTTCTTTCAACCATGCAAGACCTAATTCATATGACAATTTCTCAATTAATTAAGATGAAGCCAGAAACCTAACTCAAAGTTAAGAAATTAATAGCCACATGGTTGAATCTCAATAAATCTCATTAAAAACAATATCATAACACATAATCCATCATAGAATTCATCTCATCTAGATATCCATGTAAAATTAGTTCATCCTATAGCTAAGCCAATAACCAAAGCAAAAAGAATTTTGTAGAATAGGAAAATAACCCATTAAAATGTCTTACATGAGTCAATAATCCTACGACATATGTCAAAAATTCCTTCATGTGGTTGTTTCTCGGCTTGAATCTCCGCATTCTTCTGCTAAAATCTGCTCTTTGCTATCGCTGACAGATCCCAATTCTAAGCTCTCATCAATTTCTTTCTAAAAATCTATTTATACATAACCCTAAAATTGGCCCAGTAAGTTGGAAACGACCTGCAAAATGGGCCAGAAACCGTTTCATGGGTCGTTTGCTAAAATTACTCTACAAATCTCCATGTGAAAAGGTTTAGGAAATGACCTGGCTAGGGCGTTTCTTAAACTGTTTTTATCCTTGCGAATGTCTTTGATCTGTCCAAAGCCAAACTCTTTGGCAAATAGTTTGGGCCAAACTGTTTGGAAGCCCGTTTTGACCCTTTGGAATGCTTTTGTAACTTTTTGCAACTTTGTCGATTAGAAACGGTCTAGAAAACGTTCTAGGGAGGTCGTTTCTTAGACTGTTTTGACCCTGCAAAAACCCTTTGTTTCTTCTCTAATTGTATCCAACTAGAACGAATTGGCAAAAAGTTTGTTGAGGTCATTCTGGAAACTGTTTGCTTTCCTCTGTTTGCACTTTTATCGTTGTTTTGCTCTGTTTCGATCCAAATTCTACCTTTTTACGCTCAAAGTTCCACGAGTGACCCATAGACATGAAAATTGCAGAAATTACATGGTAGTAATGCCCAATTAGTCAAAAAACATGATAAATGTCATAAAAATATGTATGAAATATATGTTCAAAATGAAATTTATCAATGGAGACTTAACTGAATACTTTTATTGGTAGAGAGAAAGGACTGATTTAGGGTCTCTTTATGGGCTTACATCATGGTCCATCAACATGATAAAAGTATCACTAAATAATACTTTAATTGACTTAATAAAATTAGCACATAAGATTAAACTAAATAATTCATATATCCCAAGGCCATATAATTGAGTCTAACATTTTCCCACTTGGCCTGCGAAAAAGTATTTAGTTTAATAAACATAATATGCATAGAATAAGCTAAATCCTTTCTTTCATTGGTCAAGACATCAATCATCATTAAGTAAAAGCCTAATAAGTATCATGGCAGTTACATGCCATTTTAGTAGGCATACTCCGTTCAGGTGTTTCTGTATTAGCTCAAAACTTAACATGATACATAATAAAGTATTTAACATAACAGTCCAACAGTAATGCCTTTGGCAAAGACAACATACTAATATCCATATAATTCCATAATGTATATACTCAATCATCGGATAGGGTATTCAATAAAATAAAAAATAATACTTAAGTTGAGCTTAGAGTGTCAAAGTAAATAAGTCCACAAATACATTGCAATTCAACAAAGCTCATATGTTGAACATGTTCTTTAGAGCGCTTCAATTTTAATCCTTTTGTTAAAGGATCTGCAATCATAAGATGAGTGCTAATGTACTCAATAGACACTCTTTGTTTTTGAACTTCTTCTTTAACGATCAAATATTTGAGTTCATGTGCTTTGCCCCTTAGAATACTTGTCGTTTCTTACAAAGAATACTGCTACAAAATTATCACAATAAATTTTCAGTGACTTGTCCATACTGTTAACAATTCCAAGTCCTGAAATAAAGTTCCGCACCCATAAAACTTAAATTGTAGCCTCAAAACATGCTACAAATTCGCATTCCATAGTAGATGTGGCAATGCTAGACTGTTTTTCACTTTCTATATAATTGCTCCTTCTATAAGAAGGAACACATAGCCAAAAGTAGACTTTCTTGTGTATATACACCACAATGGTCTGAATCTGTATATTCAATAACTTCTAAACGATCAGATATATGTGTCCTGACGTATATAAACAGAATTATATAATTAAAGGAACATATAGATTTAAAAGATGATAAGTAATTATAGATGATTACTCAATGAGCCAGCAATAGAATTATATAATTAAAGGAACAGAATAAGTGATTTGCGCTCGTTTATTTTGTTTCAGAAATAGGTACTAAATAAAGGTTACAAAAGATAGTCCAGCAAGTGGGGCAGCTGTCGCTCCTCAGCACTTCCTCTCTCTACAGCCAGACATGTGTAGATATATAGACTGTCATAGAATAATGTTTGCATGATATGTGTGTATTATGATTACATGTCAAATGATAAGACTATTCAGTGTATATGAAACATTTTCAAAAAGCTTCTGCATTATAAGTGAACGGTAAAGATAAATCACATGATTATACATTAATTAGTTTAGGGTGTTTTACTAGTTGCAAAAAAAGCAGTTGGCTTTTCAGACACAGGTGTCTAATCAATATTTAGAATACCTAATTGAAACTGATTCAGACCATTCAATGAAATTAATCCCATTAAACTTAATCATAGACATAGCTTGAGAATGAAGAGCAACAAAATTATAAACTTTAAATATCATATGCTGAAAGCTAAAACAAATTCAATTTGCATAAACAATTCATGTATATTGAAAGTTTTTGTTTGGGTAAACAAACAACA
Source organism: Breynia disticha f. nivosa (assembly GCA_948193385.1). NCBI lineage: Eukaryota > Viridiplantae > Streptophyta > Magnoliopsida > Malpighiales > Phyllanthaceae > Breynia > Breynia disticha. The sequence goes on along the minus strand of CANYCX010900746.1, from coordinate 14,628 downwards.
TAGAAACAACAGTAATTGATACTAATTATTCACTAATCGGTAATTAAATATACTATACTTAGACATGTCTGCAATCTTTGGATATACTAAACACATCTAAACAAGCATACCAATTAACCACATTTATATTTATGCATATAAAGTGGATTGACAACCTTTGGTTTATCTCAATATTTTATAAGCATAAAAATTCAGTTTACCCATTACAATAAATTATTAATATTTCATTAGCATCACATAATTATGGGTAACTAAAGTTAAATAAATTCAATATCCATAGAACTTACTAAATTGACCACTTTGGTGACTAAGAAATTACCTTAGTATGAATATTGAAATAAATAATACATTTAAATTAAAATTACTTTCTGTAATTTATTTAGAATTAAAAAAATTTAATATTCATAAAACTTTCTAATTTGGCCACTTTGGTGACTAACAAATATATTAAAATAAAAAATCCACTTAAATCACATAATCATTCATTATACTACAATATGGATTAAATTTGTTATAATTTAAATGAAGAGGACATAAGGTGTACTTTTTAAATATTCAGGGACCATTGGGTAATTTTTGTCATAAGCCTAATTTTTTTGGGGTCTGAACCACGAAGTATCCTGGGCACCCTAGACTAATCCTCATTCGAGCCGGGTAGGACCACAAGAGCGACAAAACTCTCCCAATCAAGTTTTAACGTAGAGTTGCTGTAGCGTTACTATAGCAACGACCGTCATCTGAAGTGGCAACGTCGCTAATATCGCCGCCGTGCTGGAACGTATGTACCGCCAAATGAAACGCCACAAAGACCCAACTGAACTCCAAACGATGTAACATTCGCCATCCTCAATTTTCCACACAAAGGTCACCATCAAAAATCACTGTAAAGGCGGCTCAGCCACACCGACCGCAATCAAACCATTTGATACCGGTGTCTTTTGACTCGCTGGAGAAAACCTAATAAATCCCCTTATGCGTGGCGACATCAAACATCTTCTCGCCGCTTTTTCCTCACCTTTTCATTCGTCGCATTCTCCATGTTCAGCGTCTCCGCCGCTGTCACTATCGAGATTTCTTAGTGCAAAACTGGTGGCGTTCTACTCTTTAAAAAAACCTACAAAACTCCTAAGGTCTCACGCCCTCAAACCCTCTTCTATCATTTTCCCTGTCGCTGTCTCTCTTCCTTCTCCTTGTTTTTCTTTCTTCGTTGCCCAATAACTCCAGTTATGGTGTTTCTTTGATGTTTCGCAGCTTACTAAGGATGTGGGCTTATTGTGTCTTGACAGCACGCAGTGGTTTGGACGGTGCTTAGTGAGGGTTGAGGTTGACGACAAGGGATATGAAGATTGGGTTGTGCGGCTGAGGAAAGGTTTTGGGGTTATGTTTTAAGGTTCCTATTTCTCAAATTCAATTCAGTTGGATTGGGACAAAAAATTATAACAAAGTTTAATATTCATTCATTTCTGTCTAAATTAATCCAACATAAAGATTCAAATCAATCATATTCCATAAATATTTTTAAAGAATATTACACAGTCTTAAACCGTAGCTCTGATACCACATGTAAACTTGAGATTAAATATAAACATTATGTCCACAGTAATAAATCGTAAGCAGAAGCACACTTATCACCATGGCTAGAACAGATTATTGACTATAACGGATCACTGACCACAAATGAAAGTGGAGCCAAATTCAGTTTCTCTCTCCTTGCCTTTAGTTCTTAGTTCTAATGTTCAGTTCTCTGTGATTGAGACTTAACAAAATACATTTATACGTAGAGAGAATATTGATTTAGGGTTTCTTTAGGGGCTTACATCATGGTCTATCAACATCATAAAAGTATCACTAAATAATACTTTAATTGACTTAATGAAAATTAGCACATAAGATTAAACTAAATAACTCATAAGTCGAAAGACCACATAATTGAGTCTAACATTATCCCACATGGCCTGTGGGAAAGTTTTTAGTTTAATAAACATAATATGCATAGAATAAGTTAAATCCTTTCTTGCATTGGTCAAGACATTAATCATCATTAAGCAAAAGCTTAATAAGGATCATGGAGGTTACATACCATTTTAATATACATACTTCCTTCCATGTATTAATGTATTAACTCAAAACTTAACATGGTACATAATAAAGTATTTAACATTATAGTCTAACAATAATGTCTTTGGCAAAAACAACATATTAATACCCATATAATTCCATAATGTATATACTCAATCACCAAATAGAGTATTCAATAAAATCAGAAATCTCAAGACTGCTACAATTATATCCAGAAAATGAAAACCCAAAAGAGTTATGCACACAAAAACGAACAAAGTATTATATCCTAATATAAACATCTAATAAAATTTTATTTCATCATGATTTGTAGATGGGATTAAATCAATATAAGAAAACATGTGGATTTCAAATCAAATAAAAATGACAAAACTTACCTTATTAGAGATAAGGGAAAGAATATTGAGTGGGATGTTGGAGTAGTAAGGGTTTTGTGTGCAACAGCCTACCCATACCCCTCATTATCAAATAAAAATGAAATCACATGAAAATGGAAATATAATCATTTAATACAACTATTTCTTTTTGACTTTTAGTTGAGATTAGATGAGTATGTGGATTTCAATGTGAGACAACTAATTTAGTACATTCCCAATTAGAATGACAAAACATACCTTATTTGATGGCCATTATTTTACCCCTTGAAACAATTTGTGGTATGGGTTCTTGTTATATCCATATTAGGTTACATAAAAAAAGTATAGTTTATGTTAAAAAAAAAACATGTCTAGTATAATCTATTAAAGACAAAATGAAATGTCAAATATTTGTAACTTTAACTTTAATGTCCAAATTTAAAAACGAGATAATAATATCTTTTCTTACTCTCTTCGTTCATAATACGTTTTATCACACACATACTGTCACAATGTTAAGCATCAGAGTAGAATCAGAAGAAAAACACTCGATTCTCTGAGTTTTTTTTGCAGATCTTATGCTAGAGTAATGTTCAACTTTCATTGTTTTCAGGTAATAACAACTCTAAACGCGAAAGTCGACAGAGATCAAGAGTTACCACGCTATTGCTGAAGTAAAGCTTGCACTATCAGTTCCACCTCTATCTGGGTTAAGCTATGAAAGATAATGTCGACACTGCAATTGATAAGAAAAATTAATTACATTAAAGATGGTTAAAAATAATTACTTGAATTATAATAATTAAATGTACAACTTAATGATGCTGCAATAATTTACTCTCTCTGTTACTTGAACACCAACTTAAGACATATCAAATAGATTCTTAATCAGTGTGCAAAATCTTAAACATCTATTTGTAATCGGGGGATAATGCATAAATATCTGGGAAAGTAAGAATTTTCTAGCTAATTGCAATTGCTATCAATAATTGAAAACAAACTGGTAATTAATCAACAATAAAATAAACTTACCTCTACGGTAGTCAAACGTAGTGGAAATCTTCAATTAACTCCAATAAAGTCAGATCATTTGATTGTCATTGGCAGTCTTCCCATAGACATATGAAATACATCGGGTACAACTCAAATCCGTAGCTTCTCCCGAAGTACTCAAAGACTATCAAGTGTAATACTATATTTTACACCACGACATATTATATAATGTGTGAGAACAGGGGTATTTTCTCTAACAACGTTTTCCTTAAAACGTTATAAATGAATGAAATGTTACGAAAGAACTCATTCTTCTTGAATTTATATTATAAACCAAATTACCTATTTGGTCCCTATAATATAACACCAAATACATTTCAGTCTTTCCTATTCCACAACGTCATAAGTGGACCTCAATGTCCAACAGTAACTAATAAATATTTTCAGAAGCCTTTCTCACAAAGGAATGTAAGAATAACAATAATAAGCCTTGCCATCAGCATCTTCAATTCTATGGCCAAATTAATGTTTTTAGGTGTTCATTTGATGGGGCAGGCACCCATCCTCTTTCAGAGTTAATTGAACAAGATGAATTAACTAATAAGATTGAAAACTTGATTGAAAAGTAATGGAACTTTTATTTTTAATCATAATTTTTGTTTGGCAATTAATGCAACTTATATATTGTTACATTCAACAAATTGTATGTTGAGTTAAATTACAATAATATTCTTTCATAACCAATCAACATCCACTTGAAAACCTCATTTTCCACATCAGTAACTAGGCCACACATCACCACCATCAGCCTAAATGTGTGAGCTTCAGATCAATTTTGCATTTAAACGACCTATCATGCATTGATTAGAATCCATATTTTCACATCCCCCTCAAGCACAACATTCTAACCATGTATATTAAGTATGTTGAGCTTGCTAAGTAGACATGTAAAAACATGTTCTGATAAGAGCTTTGTAAATATGTCTGCAAGTGGGTTGATTGTATGAACATAATGAGCAATAAGAACACCTGTTCAATTCTTTTCCCAAATGAAGTGACAATCCACTTCCATATGTTTGCTTCTCTCATGGAATATAGGATTCTTAGACAAATTAATGGTACTGTGACACTCAAATTTTTAGTTTTTAAAAACATTTGAAATAAGGTTATAGTACCTAAAAAATGAAATGAATTTTTTGCAAGATATCTTGAAGATAGAGTTGGACAGAAAAATACTATAAAACCTTTGAGCATCTATATTTAAATGATATTCCATTTAGTGGTGCGAAGTTTTGTGTGCAAAACAATAAGTCCTTCCATCCACGGTTACAAGGCTAAGGGCCATAGTGTTAAACCAGTTTACAAGTTTTATGCTCATGACCAAAACTAATTACATTAATCAAACCTATCAAAAGTAAACTGGACGGATCCCCAACCTTGGCAACCGAATCCCGTACTATCCACATACGTAGTCCCAAAATATCCAGGCACCCTCCTGTTAACCTGCACTAATTGTAACATATACACAAGGAGAAACTTTGAGTGTTAATACTCAGTGAGTGTATATTTTATCCACAATCACCATACTGATTATGAAGCTATCACACTTTGTTAATTCACTCACATGCATTTTTTTCACTCATGTTTTAAGGTTTCCTTTTAAAGCTATATAGTTAAATATCTAGCCATGCAAGTGCATTCCTCATACCATGGCATTCTTACCCCAATTCACATAGTTTAGACCAACTGTGGAGTCTAGAACGGTTTGGGAAATGGCCTGTGAAGGCCGTTTTCCAAACAGTTTGCTCCTAACTAAGATGCTTTGGAACCAAAACGGTCTAGCAAATGGTTTTGGTAAATCGTTTACTAGGTCGTTTTGGATCCAAGAAAAGCCCTTTGAAGTGGAATCGGTTGAGAAACAGTTTACCCAGATCATTTCCCAGCCCATTTCCACCTGAACCCAACTTTAAATTACCCTCTTCAAGCACATTCAACTCAACCATTGCATCTACTACTATCATATGCGTAACACGCATTATCTTTACCACACGTCAACTATATATTCTTGGACATCACGCATCACATACAATCGCACATTACCCACACATGGAAACAATGATACCATCGTTCTTATGACATGTTCATGATGCATGCAAATGTGAATTATATGCTAGAATCCTTTCCTACAGCCTGTATCGTACACTATGCATTGTGTATCATCCTACCAGATTATTATCCCACAACCTTATATCGGGCAATAGGTAATGTATCTAATTTGTCGTAAACCATGCCATAATTCCCATCCCGCAACCTCATATTGGGCAAATGGGCATTCCTATCCTGCAACCTTGTACCGAGCTCTAAATGTTCTCTTCGCAACCTTATATTAGGCTCTACGTGCCTACCCCCAATCTTATATTGGACTCTAAATGCAAGTGTGCAATATGATGTCATGCTTATAAATATACACTCAATCAAATCAGCACGTTCAATAACAAGCCAACACACCATCATTTCACACAATGTTTCTTAATTTTTCGACCAATTGACAACAACTCGTGTCTTTTTATATCATTCATAATTCAGGTTCTCTACTACCCTATTGATCAAAATCACATACACATTTATACCTTTTTATATCATTTCCATTTTTCACCACACACTATATAATTCTCTAAGCTTATTGGCAACCACATATCCCTTCCTCACTCTTGATATTGATCCAACTTATGAAAAATACGTTTAATAGACATTAACACACTCATATAAACACATACCATCAAGACTCACCATGACACATCCATCACACCCAATCATGCACAACAAACTCATGAATCAATCTTCTATGCTTACCCATGCAATGACTCTTCAATACGAGTTTGTGATAAATACACACTCACCTGTATCCTGAGTTGAGATCATTGCTCTGGTGCCTGCTTCCCTCTGGCGTCTAGGTCACCACCTATAACATAACAAGTTTATGAAATTAAACACACTAACACATGATATACTCTTCCTACTTCTAATCCCTTTTAGTTTAATGCTTTCACTTTAATTTCGTTACTCTTTATCTCGCTCCCTCCTTATCATTTCCCTTCTCTCTTCATCTCTCTCTCAATCATTTCCTATCATTAGCCCTAATTTGCAACTAACATTTCTCAACCACACACAAGTTCTCATCCTTTCGTCGCTTCCTCGTCATTTTTCCCAAATTCAAATGTTCTCTTTAATTTGATGTCAGGGTTTGAGACATTACCTCTTGGTCTTTCTTTCCCTCTATTGAGTTTGTTTCCTCACGGGGTGTCCTTCAAGCAGGGGAAAGGAAAGATGAAGGGTTAAGATAAAGATTGGTGTTCTTGGGTTAGGTTTAGAGTGAGAAAGGGCCTATTTTTGTTTGGGTAGGGTTTTGGGGATGGAGTTAATTAAAGATTGTTTTCCCCCTCTTTAAGTGTCCTTGTCGTAGCAAACGGTTTGGGAAACAATTTATGCAAAATGTTTCCCAGACCGTTTGGTCTAATGCAGTGCATAATTCCCTCTATTTGTGTTTAAGAATTGTCTGATCCCTCGTGTTTTCACTGATATTGTTTTCATATTTATTTAATAGCTTATTTTTGAATAAAAATTGAGGGTGCTACACCGATTATAACACTACACCATTGGTTGTGAATGTGGAATGTTAAAATCTTGCAATAATGAGAGTAACTAAGTGATTTCACAACAACAATGTGCCATTGCCATGTACTCAACTTTGATGGAACTGCGAGCCACTAAAGATTATTTCTTAGACTTCTAAATGATTAACAAATAGCCAAGAAATATACAAAAACCACTCACTGATATGTGTGTATTTAAACAACTGGCCTAGTCACTATCACTATAAGCTTGCAGGGTGAGAATTGAATTTGTAGGGAAGAATAATCCATACCCATGTGCATATTTAAAATAGAGTATGACTCTTTGTACCACCTATAGATGTTGTAGTTATGGTTGTTCTATGTATTATGACCAGATATGAGCAATATAACTAATGTTTGTATGACTAAAGGTCAGATACAAGAGCTTGCCTACTAGTCTTTGATACTATGTTGCATCAACAACAGATGTCCATGTGTCTTTTCAAAGTTTCTAAATTATGAAAATAAGAGTTTACACTGGTTTTGAACTAAGATAGCCAAACTCAGACAGTAAATATAATATATACTTTTGCTGGTTAAGGATTATGCCTTAATCTGATAGAGCCAATTCCAGTCCAAGGAAATATTGAGGAGATCCCAAATCAAACACATAGGAGTACTCATATCTGGTCATAAATCTAGCAAATGATTTTTGCTTGGAGTACTCATAAATCTTGCTAGTTTGCTTACTGCGAACATTAAATCTGGATGTGTAGCTGTCAAGTACAAAAAACATCCAATCAGACTTCTGTAATCATACAAGCAAGCCTTCTGATTAGCCTTAATCATCAACTACTTTTCATTTTGAAACATAGGAGTATCTGTAGCCTTGTAATTCTCCATACAAAATCTCTTTAACAACTCCTTGGAAAATTTCTACTGGCATATGAATATCCCATTTTTTAGTTTGTTGAATTTCCATTCCAAGAAAGAAATTCATTCTTCCTAAATTAGTCATTCCAAACTCATTTTTTATTTTGAGTTTGAATTCATCAATCAACTCAGCATTGCTTCCTGTGATTAGCAAGTCATCCACATAAAGTGAGACTATCAAATTATCATTTCCAGCGGATTGAATATACAAAGTAGGCTTGCTGAGAGTTTTTTGAAATCCACATTCTTCAAAGTAGGAATCAATCCTACTATACCAAGCTTGAGGAGCTTATTTTAATCCATACAAAGCTTTCTTGAGTAGATACACTTTGTCCTCTTCACCATCTTACATAAATCCTTCTGCTGTTCAACATAAATTTTTTCTTTAAGGAATCCATTTAAAAATGCAGATTTAACATCCATTTGAAAGATTTTCCATCCCTTTTTTTCATCCATTGAAATCAGCAGTCTCACCGTATCTAGCCTCGCACTGGAGCAAAAGTTTTATAGAAGTCAACTCCATGTTGTTGTATGTATCCTTTAACAACAAGTCTGGCTTTAAATTTATTGAGTAAGCAATCTAGATTAAGCTTCGCTTTGTACACCCATTTTAGGCCAATGATCTTTTTATCTTTTGGTCTTTCCACTAAAATTCAAGTATCATTCTTCTCAATGATTTCAATTTCTTCCTTCATTGCTTACTGCCATTCATGTTTCTTCCTTCATTGTCTTCTAGAGTTCTTCTCCCTCTCACATGCTCATGATCAATGTGATCATCTTTATGATCATTTCCTTTAGAATCTATAGAGTTGCCTCCATCATTGTTTTTATTAAAATTTTCATCTTCAATAGAAGTAAGCCTTTTCCAATCCTAAAGTAGAGATTCATCGAATCTTACATCTCTACTAATAATGATTGTCTTCTCCTTCAAGCTATATATTTTATAACCTTTAACAGAATTTGAATAGCCCACAAATATTTCCATCTCGAGCTTCTTCTATAGCTTTGTTCTCTTAGCTTAGGGAACCAAGGCATACCAAATGCTCATAAAGTCTCTAAGGTGTTTGATTGATGGTTTTAAATTAAACCTTGCTTCATAAGTTGTCATCTTCTTTAAAGCTTTGGTAGGTATCCTATTAAGCAAGTAAATAGAAATATTTACTCCTTCCACCCAGAACTGATTTGGAAACTTCTTTTTGGTTAAGAGACACCTTGTCATGTCCATGATTATCCTATTCTTCCTCTCAGTCACTCCATTCTATTAAGGAGTGTGGGTGACTGTGAGTTAATGCTCAACTCCTTCATCTATGAAGAATTGATTGAATTTGCCTGCAGTGTATTCACCTTCATTGTCTGATCTAGTTGTCTTCAAGCTACAATCACTTTGTGTCTCTACACTTGCTTTCCATTTCCAAAAATTGCAGCAACTTTTGACTTCTATTTTAAGAAGTAAACCCAGTAATATCGTGAAAAATCATCAATAAACAATAAGAAGTACCTGCTACCATTCAAGGAGCTTGTCTTCATTGGCCCAAAAATATCAGTATGGACTAATTCTAGCTTTCCAGTTGCTCTTCAAGTGTCATTCTTCAAAAAAAGAAGTCTACTTTGCTTACCAAGTTGTCAAGCATCACAAACATTCATTTGATCTTTGATTTCTGGTGCATCAACAATAAGTTGCTCCTGTTGTAATTTATTCAATGCCTTTTGATCATAATGGCCCAACCTTTCATGCCATAAGTTATTCTCATTCATCATAGCAACAAATGATTCAACATATTTATTGTTCAATTTTAAATAAAAGCTCTTATTCATCTTGCCAATTCTGAATAACTCATTATCTTTATCATCAAGAATCAAGCACAACTAATTCTTAAACAGAACTAAATAGCTCTTATCAAGTAACTAACCAACACTCAATAAGTTTTGATCAATCTCAGGTACAAAAAGAACATCTGAAATAATCTTTGTGCCTAAGTTTGCTTCATTAGCAATGCCCCTTTTACCTTCAACCCGCAGTAATTTGCCATTGCCAATCCTGACTTCAGAAGTGTAAGCCTTGTCGAGATTTTTGAAAAATGTAGGATTTGAAGTCAGATGGTGTGTGTAACCACTATCAATTAACCAATCATCACTCTTGCAGGTTAAACTGGCATAGCATTATGCTACAAAGAGTTGTTCTTCTTTGTCAACTTATTCTTCAGCCATATGAGCTTTCTTCTACTTATTCTTCCAAACCTTTTAGATGTGTCCTAATTGACCATATTTGTGACATTTCACACTTGGTCTAAACCAACAATACTTCTCCAAGTCTATATCCTTCTGGCAATGAGAACAAATAGGATATTTCTTCCTTTCTCTTCCTTTGCCTTTATCTTTTTCATTCTTCTTTTTGTTCCAGCCACCTCTTCTCTTCTGCTTCTCATCATTTTTAGAGGTACCAATCTTCTTTTCCTGAAATGCACCTTTAGTGAGCTCCTCCTGTCTTATGGCCCTTCTTTGCTCATGTGCTTGCAAAGTATTGATCAAATCTAGCAATGTAATGGCTGACAAATCTCTTGAATCTTTAAGAGAGAATATTTTGGACTCAAATCTCTTAAGAAGTGTCAAGATGATTTTCTCAACAACTCTCTTCTCGCTTAGCTCTTCTTCAATTAATCTTACCTTATTAACAATGTTCATAACCCTGTTAGAGTATTCTTTGATTGTTTCAGCCTCTATCCTTAAGATTTTGAAATCCCTTCTCAAAGTGATTATTTGCATTCTACGTGTCTTGTCACTTCCTTTAAATTCTTCTTGAAGCTTTTCTTGAGCTTCCTTGGCTGTTTCACAGGCAATAATCCTTGCAAAGATTATGCCATTGACAGTAGAATATAAGCATGTGAGGGATTTAAATCCCTTGGCCACCAGCAGGTCATGTTCCTTAATCTACTGTAAAGTGGGATTTTCTAGAAGTTGAGGTGGTTCCCTGGCTGTTCCTTCAACCACATCCCAAAATCCATAAGCTCTAAAATATTTTTTGATCTTTACAGACCATCTATGATAGTTTTCACCATAAAAATGGGAGCTTCAGTTAGGTTTATGATATTTACATTATTAGAACTAGACATTTTTTTGCTCTAAATTCAGTTTTGATGTTTAAGGTTTGTAGCTTGGTGTTTTTAGATTTTGATTTTTGCTCTCAAAAGTGTTTTTGATCCTCACAAGTCCCTCAAGAAAGATGGCTCTGATACCATGTTGGTATTTTTATAAAACCAGCCAATGACCAGCCAAGCAATTTTGCCCTGTTAGAGTATTCTTTGATTGTTTTAGCCTCTATCCTTAAGATTTTGAAATCCCTTCTCAAAGTGATTATTTGCATTCTACGTGTCTTGTCACTTCCTTTAAATTCTTCTTGAAGCTTTTCTTGAGCTTCCTTGGCTGTTTCACAGGCAATAATCCTTGTGAAGATTATGCCATTGACAGTAGAATATAAACATGTGAGGGATTTAAATCCTTTGGCCACCAGCAGGTCATGTTCCTTAATCTACTGTAAAGTGGGATTTTCTAGAAGTTGAGGTGGTTCCCTGGCTGTTCCTTCAACCACATCCCAAAGTCCATAAGCTCTAAAATATTTTTTGATCTTTACAGACCATCTATGATAGTTTTCACCATAAAAATGGGAGCTTCAGTTAGGTTTATGATATTAACATTATTAGAACTAGACATTTTTTTGCTCTAAATTCAGGTTTGATGTTTAAGGTTTGTAGCTTGGTGTTTTTAGCTTTTGATTTTTGCTCTCAAAAGTGTTTTTGATCCTCATAAGTCCCTCAAGAAAGATGGCCCTGATACCATATTGGTATTTTTATAAAACCAGCAAATGACCAGCCAAGCAATTTTGGAAATTTTCCAAAATTTTGAAGAACACAAGAACAATACACATGTACTGATTTAGAGCAGAACAAAAAATGAGAAGTTGAGAGTGTTTTCTGAGGTTTTCTACACCCAAATAAAACTGATTTCATTGCTTATAAACATAAGAAACACATTAGATTACATATTGAGTGTTCTTCACTCATTTGCTATAGTAAAAACTATAGTGAACTCCATTCAATCCTACCAACTTTCTGATTGAATTGAACAAAACAAAAAGAACAGATATAAATGATCATTACATATCCTACCAACTAAGATCACTCATTAAAAACTAAAAATAATAGCTAAACTTGTTGGAAATCAATGGAGCAATAACTTCACTTCCAATAATAAGAACACCAACTTTGCTGTCTAAAATAAACCAAAATATCTGCTGTAACTTCTTTGGTTCCTTTACAGCTTTAAAATCATTTTAGCATTCAACAATAATTGCTACTTAAACTCCTAAAGCATGTCCTTTAATTCACTTCCCAATAGCATATCATCTAGGTATACGAGGACAAACAATTTCTTTCCTTAAACCTCTTTTGAGAAAAAAAGAGTAATTTGATTTTGATTGCTCAAAACCGTTAGCAAACAATGCATTTGTCAACTTAATGTTCCACTGCCCCAAAGCTTGTCACAATCCATATAGTGACTTCTGCAATTTCAAGACCTATTTCATTCCATTTGGAAATACTCGAGTGAAACTAATGTATCCTTACGGTAATGCCATGTAAATTTCCTTTTCCAAATCCCTATTTAAAAAGGCATTACTGATGTCTAGTTGGCCAAGTGACCAATTCTTTGTTGCAGCTAATGCCAAAAACATCCTCACTATCCCTTGCTTTGCCACTAGGCTAAAGGTTTCTATAAAATTTTTACTTGACTCTATCCTTCAGCCACTAATCTTGCCTTATATCTCTCAATAAAACCATCAGGGTGCAACTTTAGTTTATACATCCATTTGCAACCAACCATATATTGGTCCTTAGGTACAACTACCACTTGCCAGGTCTTATTTTCTTCCAATGCATGAATTTCATTGGCCATAGCTTCTTGCCAGCACACATGTTATTTTGCCACTGCATATGTCTCAGGCTCATAGTGTGCAGACACTGATGAGATGAAGTGTTTATATGTTGGTGACAACTAAGAAGATGAAACATAGTTTTGTATGGGATACTTTGTGACTAGATGTGTATGAACATGAGATAGTGTAATATGATATTCAGATAGATAACTAGGTGTTTTTTTGACATGAGTACTTTTATGAGGATTTTGTGTGAACCTCTAACATTAATTCCTATTTATTTTTAATTAATTCGAAAAAATGTATAATTTTTTTCCTTTTATAAATAAATGATTCTCACAAATTATATACATGTGGATTTTAAAATGAAATGCATCGAATAAAAATACAATGCAGTATGTAAAACAACTTATACAAAATCATCTACAATTCCAAACCATTTTTTCCAAATGTGCACCGTTGACCTCGCTCGCATATTCTTCTTACGTCAATTTATAACCTCATTGCAACTGACATTCATGAAACACAATCATGTTAGGCTAATGTCACTTGTCAATGCACGGGAACAGTTTTGGAAAAGGTTTTGTCAAACCATTTCTCAAACCGTTCTGGCCAATCTGTGTTGTTTGGAAGCGAACGATTTAGACAAACTGTTTTGGAACTCATTCTGGACTTCCCAAAAGTCCCTGTAAGTGGAATGGATAGGGTAACAATTTAGCCAAACCGTTTCCCAACCCATTTTCCCCTATTTTAGACACTTCTCAATTTCATATTAACACATGATCTCATTCACAAATCAACCATCAAACCATTCACAATTCACATCAACAATTCAATACATGTATCAATTTCACCCAACACAATATACTATCAATCAAACACATTTTTCCAACATCTCAATTTTAACCATAATCACATACCAATACATATAATCATTGTCATAAAGCACACGTTAACCATTAACCAACATTTTTAAGAAAGCTAGTGAAGCATATAAGGTACACGCTTCACAACAACAAGTCTCAATATAGACATGACCAAATAATACAATCGAAATCCCATGAAACCTCAATCAATAGAACAATCTCAATGTAGCATATTCATTTCATATATCTCAACATTTTTCTACTTAATATTCCAATCCAATATAACTAACCATACAATCTACCATATAAACCATATAACTCAACATCAAGGTTGTAAGGCATATGACATCCATCTCTATAATCATTTTACACAACCTATTAATATTTCCTAACTCATACGCAAATCACAAATAAATGGATGCATGTTTTTTCTAAGAACCGCATTAGTAACAAAATGCTTATATGCACACTCAACAATGCATGCTTTTTGGGCCAATCCACCTTTCTATTTTTCAACTCTCACTCATTCAGCCAATCCCCCTAAATAATTAGAGTGTTTGCTCAGTTGGGTCAATCGCCCTCATTTATTAAGAGCTTTTGCTCAGTTGGGCCAATCCCCCTAAATAATTAGAGCTTTTGCTCAATTAGGCCAATCCCCCTTAATTATTAAGAGCTTTCACTCAGTTGGGCCAACCCCTCTGAAATAGTTAGAGCTCTTGCTCTTTTAGGCCAATCCCTTAATATAATTAGAGCTCTCGCTCAGTTGGGCCAACCCATCTTAATTATTAAGAGCTTTTGCTCAGTTTGACCAATCCCCCTTAGTATTATTCCATACAAGCATAATTCCCATATCCCATAAG
>CANYCX010900727.1:0-23992 GCA_948193385.1 Breynia disticha f. nivosa | reverse complement strand
TGGATGCATTATTGAATTGATGCAATTTGGAATGTTGTTGATTTTGTTTGGTTGAGTTTGTTAATGGTAAATGTGAATTGAGTGATGAAAAATGATAGGGAATATTTGGTTGATGTTGTGCTTATGTGATGTGGTATTTTTTTTGAAGTTGTTATGTGATTTGTGTAGAGTTTGGACGGATGATTAGGTAGGAACGCTGCTTGGCCCCAAAGTACATGTTGTGGGGGCGAGTCCGCGTAGTCATTGTTGACCCCGCGTTCCTACCTGTTTATCTGATGAAATGTCTAGCTAAAGTACGCGGGGTGAGACTGAGGCCGTGTAGCTTTGAACTAAACCGCGTACTTTGTTCTGACACCGCGTTCTTACCTGTGTACGGTGTGAATTTTGTCTATATCGCTACGCGGTGTGGGGACGAGTCCGCGTACTTATGTACCACAACGCGTAGTGATGAATGACCCCGCGTTCTCACCTGTGATTTGCTAGAAATGTGGCTAATGTTGTTCTTTGGTATGGAATTAAGTGAAATTTTATGAGTTCTAAGTTTATAACTTTATTCTATACCATGAACATGTTTATAATTTGAATTAAAATGATATTTGAAATATTATTTGATATTGAATGAGGTTGACCATTTATGGTTATGTTGCTTACTGAGTTTATAACTCACGCAATTATTGCCTGCAACGCTCGGCAGGAATTTAAGAAGCTATATTTTGGTCGAGACGGTGCGCATTCCTCGGATTTTGGAGATTACACTGAGACGGACCGAGGTGTGTTGTGCACTTATTTGGATTAGAGTTTGAGTTTAAGTATATGTACATGACAATGCATACATTGAGTTGCTTGTCATTTTGCCGGGTTATTATTGAAAATAGAATCATCAGGATTCTTATTTCTTTCATAACCTAGAACCTTTTTGTAAAAAAATTTTGTTTATATGTTTATGAAAATGAGCTTGTTATTTTATGTCCTTCAATTTTTATTTCTTAATTATTTAAATTATATTATTAAAAATCAAATACTTGATTTCCGAGTTCAAGTATCACTTGCAGGAGGGAAGTTATACGTGAGTGATGTTTGAATTCGGGGGTCACACTTATGTAAAGGTTAAGTACCTCCGACTGATCGCCTGTCTGGTGGGACTCTACCCAAACCCATGCCCAGGAAGGTTGTTGGTATATCCTCAGAGGTCCAGCTTGGGACATGTGATGTACCCTTTTTAACATGCCTTAGCATGCTAATCGCCCACAGTTGGCCAGGCATGCTCAAATACCGTGAAAAGTACTGAGACTTCAATTGTGCCTCGGTATAACATGTTTTATATACTGCCTAAAATATTTATATATAAAAGTCTGTAAGACCCCCAACCCATCTCCTGTGCCCAGGTAGGTTGTTGATATATCCTCGGAGGTCAACTTAAGACGTGTGATATACCCTTATGAGCTCCCCTCTTACAACATTTTCTCAATCTTAAACAAATAAAGCACATCTGTTTCTACAACATCAACCAACATTGTTTACATTCAAGCCTAGTAGAACACAAACCACGCATCTTTCAAGAAATTCATATATGCGTACGAAGCAAGATAACTCACATTTGTTATCAATCAATACGCATTAACACAATATCAACATAACTAACATGATCAACCATTAACACAAAATTCCAACACCATCATAACCACACAACCATTTTCCTTATCAATTTAATTCCACATAATCATACTACAAGCAATATACATTCACAAAACACCCATACGGCTTGGGAAGCTATGCTCGTGTTACTTACCTTAGCAAAACTCCTAAAGACCTAGTTACGAGCCGTCCTCGCCATTATTCTAGTTCCCTATCAACAAGACCATAATTTAATATTCATTACATTACAGAAATGAATGAAGACCTAACATATACACAATTATCTTAGTGTTATCCCTTCCTCTTATGATTTCTCCTTTTCCTTTCCTTAACAACAACTACCATTAACATACTAAACAAGTTTGTTTAGTTGTTCCTCAACATCATATATCAATTGAACATCTTAATTATACAAATCCCTACGTTTTCCCTTTTCGAAATCTTAAGCATATTCCTATCCCTTCTTCCATCTCTCTCAACAAACATTACCCAATGAAATTGATGATTAATACAGCATCAATAAGGTCTAAAGAAACTTACCCAAATAACCGAACTCGGAAATAAACTCCCGTTTGGAAAAACCAAACTCGTCACTATTCACAGTTGGTTTTCAAACCTTGATTTTGGATACCTAAACCAGAATTTAAGACCAAAAATTGTTACTACCAGATAGTATATTCGTAAACTTTCAATCAAGCTATTATTCACTCAATTCTGAGCCCAAACGAAAAAGAAATGTGGCCGAAAAGTTAGGGTTATGACGAGAAACGGAAATTACGAGAACAATCGAGAAAGTCTTACCGAGATTCAACTTCTGACCGATTTTGGAACTCCCAAATGATAGATTTTCATGAAGAATCATAGCAATTATGATTCTGAACTATGGAGAGGGAAAAGAATGGGAAGAAAACGTGTATGTGGAGTGTAGGAAGTAAGGGAAGAACAAGGCTATATATATACAAATCGGGTTTGGACGGTTTTGCCCCCGATCACAACTGGTTCACTATGTTCTCGTTTCCTTTTCCCCGATTGACTCTACACCATCCAATTTATATTTCTTTTAACTAATTAATTATTTCTAACTAATTTTCACATCGTTCTACCAAATTATTATTTTAAATAATTTGCGAAAAATTTATTTGTATTTCCTATGTATATTAATTCAAATTCAAATTAAACGAGAAATTGAGGAGAAATTGAGGGCGTTACATATACTACTAAGAACCATCTCAAGCATAATAGCTCATACTCATATTAATCAGATCAGCATCATAAACCATAAAGCAGAAATTACACATGCTAATTATGAATGTCAATCTCACAGGTGCATATGAGTGATATACAAACACATGAGAATGCGAATGCCCGAGGCTTACATCTCTTTTCATTTTCATTTAAATCATCAGCATCTCACCGGCATCGGCATCCCACCAGCATCGAGAATCTCTCTCGACATCACGAATCTCTCGCGAAATATCATCAGCTTCTCACCGGAATCGAGAATCTCTCTTAGAATAGTAACATCCCAATATCACATGGTCATGTAACACAGTTGAATGAACATTCAATGGCCAAACAATCTCAAGTATGCTCAATCGCAAAAACATCACATGCTCAAACGAAATTCACATGCTCAACATAATCAATAACCAAATAAGCAATCACACATGCTTTATTATGTTTAATATCAATAAGCTATCAATAAGATATCAACATGGTATCAATGAGCATACTAGCACAATCCATATATCACATATGAATCAACAAGGCAATATCAACATGCTCATAACACATATCATCAGTAGGAATCATCATTCAAGCTTAAAGTTAATTATAACATGCTTATTAGCATTTCTCCCTTTACTTTCATTCTTAACTTTTTAAAAATTATCATTCTTTATTTAAGTGTCTTATGATCATTTAGATTCTTGTAAAGACATAAATAAGCATAAGAACACTTATAAGAACCGTAAGTGTAAGAACCACTTACACATAAGCGTAACCCACTTACCTCGATTTATGTGCAAAGTCGCACTGCACCGATACCAACTAAATCACGATCCAACTCGCATCTAGATCCTCTTAGATAAAAAATCATACAGGGACTATTAATAACTTATTTTCTTGTTGATTCCTAACCAAGAATCAGCAATACAACCCTTAATATTATTTCTCCAATCATAGCAATCATTCTTAGGAATTGGAGCATCTAAGCTCATTCTCATCATATGTTCAATGCTTTCAAGCCTTCAAAATTAAGTAACAACTCTTAAGCTATTACTATTATGTTTCCAGCAAACTAACTCAACCCTAATCATCAGAATGTCAATTCTAACAATTCCAAACTCCCACATATAATCAAAACTAGGCAAAAAGCTTACCTTAATTGAGCTTAGGATTGATTTCTTGCAAGAATTAAGATGATTCTTTCTTAAGGAAGTTGTTGGGTTGAAATATAGGGTTTCTTCTGAATGGTCCTAGTTTCTTCCCCTGTTCTTTGTGTTGTTTATAAAATGAAAGTATGAGAAAATTGATATTTGTTCGATTAAACCCAAAACACATGACCTCGACAAGGGTCGTGCCATTTGGTGGTGCCGTGAAATCTCTGCATGCGCTTCTGTTCAATCTTGCACGATCTCATTTTGCAATTAATTCAACAAGAGGGCGTGCTGAATTTCTAAGATGAGCATGATGTCATTCTAATCATCCTTCATGAGCACGAGGATGTGCTCACAGCTCGTACTGTATGCTATTTTTCACAAATTTTCCTAAAACAGTCCGATTCGATCCCATTTTAAGTTATTTTTCATATATTTTAAATCCTATAATTTATAGGATGTTACAAATCTCCCCCATTTAGGAAATTTCATTCCTGAAATTTAAAACCGATCAAATCGCAAAGGATTTGGCTGATGGTACATTTGGAACTAAATATAGTAGCAAAACGGACCTGTACTGTCAAAACATACCCGTAATCAATATCGCAATCATCCAAACACGTCTTCTCATCGATCTAAGCTCTCTCCTTCAATTTCATAAAGCAAACCAAGTTAAGTTCTCACTTAACTTGCAATCATAACATCAATTCAACATCTAAACATTAGATAATAACCTCAAACTTACAAAGATCTAATCATACCTCAAAATCACAAAGTTGAGTCTGGAAACATATAGGGATACTGTCTCCTCATATACGAATCAACCCCCAAATCGCTTCTTTTAGTGAATGAAAAGTCCATTTCACCAAAACCATTAGAATCTCTCTGAAGCTGTCTCAACTGTCGATCTAAAATCTTAATCGGCTCTTCCTGATAAGTCAACTCCTCTAAGATCTCTAACTCTAGAGCTCTCAACACGTGGCTAGGATCTGATTGGTACTGTCTCAGCATAGAAACGTGAAACACATCATGTAATTGAGACAACTCATCCTTCAATCTCAACCAATACGCAAATGATCCTACTCTCTCAAAGATCTCATACGACACGATATATCTAGGACTCAACTTGCGACGTCTCACAAATCTGATAGCGCCTCTCCAGGGCAAAACTCATAAGAAAACCCTATCTGTGACCGCATACTCTATCTCTCAGTGATGTCGGTCGTAATAGCTTTTCTTACGATCCAGGGCTGCCTGCATACATCTTTTCACTATGTTTTCTTTATCCAGGGTTTGTTGAACTAACTCTAGTCCCTTTATCTATCTCAAACCCCTCCACATCCTAGTATGCTGGACTATGACACCTTCTACCATATAAAGTCTCGTAAGGTGACATTCCGATACTAGAATGGTAGTTATTGTTGTATGCAAATTCAACCAAAGGTAGGTGATTGTCCCAATTTCCTCCAAACTCTAAAATACATGCCCAAAGCATATCCTCAACTATCTGAATCGTCCTCTTCGACTACCCATCAGTCTGTGGATGGAAAACCATGCTAAACCTCAATCGAGTACCCATCACTTCCTGTAAACTCTGCTATAATTACAATGTGAACCTAGGGTCATGATCAGACACAATCGAAGTAGGAACTCCATGTAACCTGACAATCTCAGCAACATACAAACCAATAAGCTTATCTAACATATCATCCTGTCAGGTAGCTAAAAATGAGCTCATTTTGTCAGTCGATCTACTGTCACCCAGATAATATCATGACATCGAAACGTCCCTAGTAAGCCAATAATGAAATCTATGGTGATCTTCTCCCACTTCCATTTAGGAATCTCAAGTGGTCTCAGTTTCCCAACTGGTGCTTGATGTTATGCCTTAATCTACTGACAAGGTAAAAATCTAGCGACAAACTCGACTATGTCTCTCTTCATGTGTACCCACTAGTACAGCTTTCGTATATCACTATACATCTTTGTACTATCAGGATGAACTAATAAAGGTGAAGAATGAGCCTCAACCATCAACTCGTTCTTCAACTCTGGAATATTCGGAACACACAATCTCTTTATAATACAATACACAGTCGCCATCAAGTCAGTGCGAAGTAGCCACTTTTTCTTTCCCAATTTTCTTCTTTATCTGTATGAGATGATCATCCTCAACCTGATGCGATACAATCATCGCTCTCATCTGAGGTCAAACTCTAATGTTGGCTAATATCTGATCCTCGACCAAATCCAACTGAACTCTTAACTCTCTCAATGCAAATAGAGAGTCTGCTCTATAAGTAACTGAATCATCATCCCTTTTTTCTTTTCTACTCAACGAATCAGCGACTATATTCTCCTTTTCGGGATGATACTCTATCGATCAATCATAATCTTTTAATAACTCTATCCATCTCCTCTGTCGAAGATTTAGCTCTCGCTCTGTCGTAATATACTTGAGACTTTATGATCTGTGAATATTTGGAAAGTCTCCCTGTATAAGTAATGATGACAAACCTTCAGAGCATGTATGATCGCAGGTAGCTCCAAATCATGAGTAGGGTAGTTAGCTTTGTGCAGTCGCAACTATCGTGAAGTATATGCAATCATCCTTTCGTGTTATATCAATACTCCACCTAACCCAGCT
The DNA here is from genome assembly GCA_948193385.1 of Breynia disticha f. nivosa. Classification (NCBI taxonomy): domain Eukaryota; kingdom Viridiplantae; phylum Streptophyta; class Magnoliopsida; order Malpighiales; family Phyllanthaceae; genus Breynia; species Breynia disticha. The sequence goes on along the minus strand of CANYCX010900727.1, from coordinate 17,332 downwards.
CCAAAAGCATTAGTGTATACCACAAAACCGCCTCATGTGAAGGTAACATCAACACTGGAGCTTCAACTAGTTTCTTCTTCAACTCACGAAAACTTTCTTCGCACTTGTAATCCCAGACAAATGGAGTATTCTTCCTCAACAAAAATGTCACAGGTCTAGCTATTCTCAAGAAATCCTCTATAAATCAACGATAATAACCTACTAAACCCATACAACTCTGTACCTTAGATACGTTCTTAGGAGCTTCCCACTCTTGAACTGCCTTTATCTTTCTAGGATCAGGTTTCACACCCTCTGCTGAGATCACGTGTCCTAAAAAGACCACCTCAGACATCCAAAAGTAACACTTGCTGAATTTAACATAAAGCTCTTTTTCTTTCAGCAACTCAAGCACAATCCTCAAATGTCACCCATGCTCCTCTCTATCCATCGAATACACCAGAATATCATTAATGAATACTACCACAAAGTGATCTAAATAAGGCTGAAATACCTTATTCATCAGTGCCATAAAAATTGCTGGTGCATTCATCAACCTAAATGGCATAACAACAAACTCGGAATGCCTGTAACGAGTCTTCAAAGTTGTTTTCTCAAGAGAAATATCCTCAATCCTTAGCTTCTAATAACAAGACCTTAAGTCAATCTTATAGAACACTGTAGCTCCTCGCAGCTGATATATCAGATCATCTATACGAATACTTATTCTTTAGTGTCACCTTATTCAACAGATGATTGTCAATACACAATCGCATACTACCGTCTTTCTTATGCACTAATGACACAGGTGCTCCCAAGGTGATACGCTCGGTTGTATAAACCTTTTTTCAAACAGCTCCTTTAGCTTTCTCTTTAACTCCTGCAGCTCAAATAGTGTCAATCTATAAGGTGCAAAAGATATCAGTGCTGTATCTGGTATCGTCTCTATCTTAAAGTGTGCCTCTTATTGAGGGAGTAATCCTGGTAACTCGTCAAGAAACACCTCAGAATAATAATGTACGATCGGTACATCTCGTACTTCTAAGTTTGGTTGATTCAAGTCAATCACTAATGCTAAGTAGGCATCACAGCCCTCGTGAATCAACCTCACGGCCCCTATGGGTGAAATCAGGCAAGTAGGTACGACTTTCCTCTCACCTACTAGTAATACTCATCGTTCACCATCTACCTCAATGATGACCTCATTCGAATAACAGTCGACCATATCTCGATTCCTTGATAGCCAATCCATCCCTATAATGATACCAAACTCAGCCATCTGTAAAACCATCAAATCGGCCATGTACATTGACTCTCCTATCCTCAACTCACAGTGTCATAAAATTTGTTGTACTATCACAGTACTACCAGTAGGCATAGATACAACAACTATATACCCCAGTTGCTCAATACTACCCCTTATTTGCTCTACGACACTCTTATTAATAAAAGAAAAAGAAGAACCCAAATTAATCAGTACTAAAGTAGGATGGGTAGAAATAAAAATAGTACCAGTGATGATGTCTGGATCCTCTGCAGCCTCATCTCGGGTCATAGCATACACTCAACCTATAGTGATGATCCTACAAGTTGTTGTGGAACCGCCAGTTGTACCCATTGTACCTGAACCACCAGCTCCAGCCCTAGAGGCTGATCCTCCCCTAGAAGCAGACCCTAAACTGTGTCCACTTCTACCTCAGCTACTGCCACTCACTACTTAGTATGAGCCTCACCCACACTACTCTATCTAGACACACTGCCTCTCTGAGGCCCTCGTTGCTGTGGATAGTCTCTAGCAAAATGTCCCGGCTACTAACATCTATGACATAACAGTCTCGTGTCCCATCGATATAAGAACTTGTATCCCTACTCGAATAAGAAGGAGGTCTCATGGAATCACTCCTCCCACCTCCTGCTCCTCGTCCTAATTGTCTACTAGCACTGCTACTTGTCTCTCGCGGTGGTCGCAAATCTGACTTCTTCTTTTTCTACAACTATTAAGAACTAGAACCTGACGTCCTCTATCACTTTCCTTCTTTGCTGTTTTCTTTCTTCTCACCCTCTGCCTCAAACTCCTCTGTCCTGATGGCAGCCTCAATCAATATCTCATATGTCAGGGGTTTCATCACAATCCTATTACAAATGGCATACCTCAAACCTCTCTCAAATTTGTCTCTCCTATTCTGGTCAGTGTCAACATCCTCTAGAGCGTATTGAGACAGTATGGTAAACTCTACCTCATACTTAAAAATAGTCCTCTCTCGTTGTTTCAGCTCCAAAAACTTAATCTTTTTCTTTTTCTGGTATAGAGGAGGGGTATACTTTTCTACAAATTTGCCTTAGAAAGTCGTCCCAAGTCAACACAGAAGGATCTTTTTAACTATTCAAAACTATCTCCCACTAGTTCTAGGCTGATTTCTCAATAAAAGAACTAGTATATCGCAACTTCTTCTCAAAGTTGAATCTCATACAGGTCAAAATTCTCTCTGTATGCCTTAACCAATCATCAGCCTTAGTTGGATCTATAATGCCCTCAAATAACTTTGCCCCATGTTTTCTAATTTACAAAGTTTTTATCAATGTTGATGTTTGATTTACTTCCTGAACATTTCTATGTTTCTTTCTCTCTAGCCTTGTCCCTGATCCCGCATCATTTTCTGTGTCATCTCTTAAAATGGTGCATACATAGGGTCATGTGGGGTAATAGGCATTGTAGGTGGTACTGTAGGATGCTCTGGACGTATTGGCGATGCTGGTGCAGTCCCTGTCCTTCTACTGAGTCCATGGACTCAGCTGTATGATCAGGTGATATATCATCTCCAGGCTCCATGATACTGAAATCAAAATTAGTTTCAAAATTTTTTAGCTTTTCAAATCATCATGCAAGATTTTCAAATCAAACAATGAAAATCATTGGCACAGACCACAGAGAATTTAATCCCTTCTCTGATACCACTAAATGTGAAGCTCAAATTTTTAAACAAATATTTTAAAGTTTTCCCAAATTCAAAAAATATACGCTGAGAGAGAAAGATAAATTTGTATATATTTAAAACAACCCTCTGGGCCCCAAATCATTTTCATACAGGTGGAAGCAAAATAAGTAGTTTGAAAACAAATGCAAACAAATATATATACATAATATGTACATCCAATGTACAAAACAAAAGCTAAAAACAAAATCCTAGATTGAGACCTTGATCAAATATCACACAAATCTCTAATCACCATAAATCTGATCCAAAAGCAGCTACCTACAATCTGCACATCATTTAAACAATCAAAGGGGTGAGCATACGGATATACTCAGTAAGTGAAACACAATATATTGAATAAATAAAGTGCAGGGGAACAGAACCAGGTCGTTCTGGATGAACATGGGGCATGCTCATGTTAATCTTCCCAGTTGACACGTCGTTCCAATTCAAACACGAGCCATGCTCGATCATCACTTTTCCAAGTGACATGGGTCATGCCTCTTTTAGCACGAGGGCATGCTCATAACCTTTCTCAGGTTACCCAGCAGCACGTGGGCATGCTGGTCTGTAACACTCTGGCCCAAAACCATATAATTAATATTATAAGTAAAATGATTAATGAAAATAAGAAATTAAGTGATTAAATGAAGAAAAATAATTGATTGGAAAAAACCTTGAACAAGGTTGATCAAAGGTTGATGAAAGGTTGATATTAAGTGAATAACTAATCAAAGGAAGCATCAAGTCGGAAATTACACATGGTGGAGGGTGAGAAAACGCGTGGTGGGCACGACAATGCGTAATACACATCCCACCACGAGTTCTCCTATGTTTTGGTGAAAAAATATAAGTTTTGCTCGATCGAGAAATCATCATAAGCTCCCAAATAAACAAAGAAGAAGGAGAGAAAGGAGAGAGAGAGAGGCAAGAATTTAGAGTAAGAATTGAGTGAGATAGCTAGGGATTTTGACGAGGGAACATATTCGAGTTATTGAATCCATCGTAATCTTGAGTCGGGAACACTATGGTATAATCGAAACAGGTAAAACTCACAGTTTTCGTAAATTTTTACGAGTTTTGACATTGAAAGTTTTCAGTTTTCTTGGATGGATTATTGATATAACTAGAGAATTGATATAGAATTGATTTAGATTGATGATTGATGATGAAAGTTAAATGTGTGTTTAATTGGTTTTATTTGGCTTTATAGATATGTCAATGCCCAAACATCCTAAGAAAGAGAGGGAGCAGCGGACCCTGTAGTATAGTTATCACATGCAGGGTCTAGAGATACACAGTATGATCCTAATTATCCACAGAAATCCACCTTTCACAGATTATCAGATTAGAGCCAAAAATTTTAAGGAATTGAAGAAGTAGGGAGCTATAGAGTTCAGTAGTACCACAGATCCACGACTGGCACAGGAGTGGTTGGATTGGGTTATCAGAGTCTCTGAGATGATGTAGGCTAGTACGGAGGACAGGTTAGAGTTTGCAGTATCATTGTTACAGGGTGATGCATATGAATGGTGGAAGACAGTTCCCCATTCTTTGGAGTTTCTGCGAGTTATATCTTGGGAGGATTTTTCACGGGAGTTTAGGAAGAAGTACTTACCTGAGGTGTATCTAAATGTAAAAAGGAAAGAGTTCTTAGCTTTGAAGCAGGAAAAGATGACTGTAGCCGAGTACGAGTGATAGTTTACCTAGCTATCACACTTTGCGAGTTATCGACAGAGAGGGATAAATGCAGATTATTTGAGGATAGTTTGAATAAGAAAATTTGCAAACAAATCCCTAAGACAGAGACGAGTGAGTATACAGTGTTGAGAGGTGCAATGATTAGAGCTAAAGAACTTCTTAATGGTGATGAGAATGAGGAAGAGGAAAAGTGGGTAAATAAAATAGGGTAGAAACTCCAGGAGAGTCGAGTAGACCGAAGAAGAAGATTGAGTTTACTCCTACTCAGACTGGATTTTGAGGATTTATTACAGGCTGATCACAACCTTTTTCTTATTCAGCTTATCCCGATAGAGGATTTGGTCAAAGACGATCGAGTGGCTCAGTATTTGTAGCGGGACCAATTAGGAACTTGTGTCCTCATTGTTAGTGTTATCATTTAAGGGGTGTAGGATGTTGACCATTAGTTGTTATATTTGTGGAAAGTGGAGACATTTTATGAGGGATTGTCCTGAGAGAGGAGATAAAGATGCTACAGAGGGAGATGTAGCTCAGACATAGTCGGTTGTAAATTGGCTAGTGGTACTCGAGAACAGGGTAGAGGAGCTACTTCTACTTTAGTATCTGGCTGAGGTAGAGGAGCCTCTGGTACTCAGACTCAAGGACATGCTAGGGTTTTTGCGATGTCTGGAGAGGAGGCACTAGATGCCCCTGAGGTTATCACAGGTGAGTTACATTTATTCGGTGTTTCTGTTTATACATTAATAGATCCTTGTTCTACACATTCATTTGAAAATCCCAGAATAACACATGTAGTAAAAGTTAAACCTGAAATACTGACACAGAGCATAGGAGTTCACACTTCATTAGGAGAAATGATGTGGGTACATACGATATACAAGGATTGTAAAATACATATACAAAATATAGAATTAACAATTGATTTGATTTTATTGGATTTGACAGAGTTTGACCTGATTTTGGGTATGGATTGGTTAACTTGTCATCGAGCTAAAGTGGATTGTTATACCAAAGAAGTCATAATTGAACCTAAAGAACAGAATAAAGTAATATTTTGTGGAAATAGAAAACTTGTGCCTAGTTGTCTAATATCAATTATTCAAGCTTTTAAGTTGATCCGAGACGGATGTTATGCTTATTTAGCCCATATAGTTGATAGAACAACAACAAAAGAAAACATAAAAGGAATACCAATAGTAGATCAGTTCCTTGACGTATTTCTGGAGGATCTCTCAGGATTACCTCCTGATCGAGAGACGGAGTTTACTATTGAGTTGATTCCTGGTACGACACTCATATCCATACAGCCATACAAAATGGCACCATCTGAATTACATGAACTAATGAAACAATTGCAAGAGTTACTTGATAAAGGTTTCATTCGACCTAGTGTTTCACTTTGGGGAGCGCCTGTGTTATTTGTTAGAAAGAAAGATGGAACATTACGGTTATGTATACATTACCTCAAACTTAATTAAGTAACAGTAAAAAAACAAATATACATTGCCCCGTATTGATGATCTACTTGACCAATTGCAAGGTGCCACAGTGTTTTCCAAACTTGACCTAAGATCCTGGTATCATCAATTAATGATAGCACAGGACTGCTTTTTGAACCCGGTATGGTCATTACAAGTTTTTAGTTATGCCATTTGGTTTAACTAATGCTCCAGCAACATTTATGGCACTAATGAACAATATATTATAGTCCTTCCTCAATCAGTTTTTGATTTCATTCATAGATGATTTACTGATTTACTCGAGGAATACCAAGGAGCACAACGAACGTTTGCGAATAGTTTTACAAATATTGCGAGAAAAATAGTTGTATGCAAAGCTTAGCAAGTGTGAGTTCTGGTTGGATCACGTAGTCTTCTTAGGATATGTGATATCCGAACAGGGAATATCAGTGGATCCAAAGAAAATTGAAGCAGTAGTGAATTGGGAACCTCCTAAGACAGTTACAGAGATATGTAACTTCCTAGGTATGGCAGGTTACTATCGTAGATTTGTGGAGGGGTTCTAGATTATAGCTACACCGTTGAAACGACTATCGAGAAAGAATGTTTCTATCCAGTGGAATGACCAATGTCAGCAAAGTTTCGATGAATTAAAATACCAATTCACCACCGCTCCAGTCCTTACGATTCCTTCGAGTATAGGAGGATTCGTCATTTACAATGATGCTTCATATCAAGGACTTGGATGTGTGTTGATGTAAAATAGGAAAGTGATAGCATATGCTTCTAGAGAACTCTGACCATATGAAACTAATTATCCAGTACATGATTTAGAGTTTGCCGTAGTGGTATTTGCTCTTAAGATCTAGAAACATTATCTGTACGGTGGACATTCCAGATTTTTACAGATCATAAAAGTCTGAAACATTTGATGACCTAAAAAGAACTTAATATGCTACAAAGAAGATGGTTAGAGTTTTTGAAAGACTATGATTGCACAATTGAATATCATCCCAGAAAAGCGAATGCGGTTGCTGATGCACTGAGCAGAAAGTTGAGTGTTGCTATATCTAGCTTACAACTAACACGTATGACTGAATTGACAGCTTTACGAAGCTTGAATACAAAGCTAGAGTTAACTGAATTGGGAGTGTTAGTAGCAACATTAATGGTTCGACCAATGTTGTTAAGAAAGATACAAGCCACATAGAAACGAGATGAAGAATGTGTAAGGATGATTGAACAGATTGATCAGCGTATTGAGACCCCATTTCAATTAGTTGATGAGTTGTTGATGATTGGATCCAGAGTATATGTACCTAATGTTGGGTGGATTAGATTAGAGATACTAGATGAAGCACATAATACTCCATGTTCTATGCGTCCAGGAATGACAAAAATGTACAATACTCTGAAACAGCACTATTGGTGGCCCAATATGGAAAAGGATGTAGCTGAATTCGTATCTAGATGTTTAGTATCTCAGCAGGTAAAAGCTGAGCATCAGGCACTAACAGGAAAACTTCAGCCATTACTGATACCAGTCTGGAAGTGGGAACGAATAACTATGGATTTTATGATAGGATTATCACGAACATAATCAGGTAAAGATGCGATTTAGGTGATTGTGGATAGACTGACCAAAAATGCCCATTTCTTATCGATTAAAATCAGAATCTCTCTTGAACAGTTGGTTAGTTGTATATACGAGAGATAGTCCGATTACATGGTATTCCTGTTTCTATAGTATTAGATAGAGATTGCAGGTTTACTTTTAGATTTTGGAAGACATTACAGAATGTGTTGGGTACAAAATTGAATTTCAGTACTGCTTTCCATCTGTAGACTGATGGACAAATAGAGAGGACTATATAGACGTTAGAGGAGATTTTGAGATATTGTGTTCTGGAGTTTTAGCGTTCTTGGGATCAGTACATACCATTGACGGAATTTGGTTAAAACAATCAGTATCATAGTAGCATTAGTATGACACCGTATGAAGCTTTATATGGACAAATGTGTAGAAGTCCAATTTACTAGGACAAGGAAGAAGCAGAAATATTTGAAGGACCTGAATTGGTATAAGAAACAGTTGAAAAGGTTGAGCTAATCAAAAGTAAACTAAAAGCTACATAAGATAGATAGAAGAGTTACTATGATCAACACAGGATAGATTAAGTGAGCTACAAAGAACCAAACAAATTCCATTGGTTAAAGTTCTCTAGAAACATCATAATTTGGAAGAGGTAACATGGGAAACAGAAAAAAGGATAGGAAAAGATATCCACATCTATTTATAGGTATGTTTTATTTATAATAAGTAATTGCATTTGCATATAGAAACATATAGGATAGATATCAATAAAAGAAACATAGAATTGAATTTTGAGGATGAAATTCTTTAAGGGGGAAGATTTGTAACATTCTCATCTCAAAACCATATAATTAATATTATAAGTAAAATGATTAATGAAAATAAGAAATTAAGTGATAAAATGAAGAAAAAAAATTTATTGGAAACAAGCTTGAACAAGGTTGATCAAAGGTTAATGAAAAGTTGATATTAAGTGAATAAATAATCAAAGGAGGCATCAAACCGGAAAGTACATGTGGTGGAGGGTGAGAAAACGCGTGGTGGGCACGACCACGCGTAATCCACATCCCACCATGCATTCTCCTCTATTTTGGTGAAAAAATATAAGTTCCGCTCGATCGAGAAATCATCAGAAGCTCCCAGATAAGCAAAGAAGAAGGAGAGAAAGGAGAGAGAAAGACAAGAGTTTAGAGTGAGAATTGAGCGAGATAGCTAGAGATTTCGACGATGGAACGGATTCGAATTATTGAAACCATTGTAATTTTGAGCTGGGAACCCTGTGGTATAATCGAAACAGGTAAAACTCAAAGTTTTCGTAAATTTTTACATGTTTTGCTATTGAAAGCTTTGAGTTTTCTTGAATGGATTATTGATATACCTAGAGAATTGAGATAGAATTGATTTAGATTGATGAATTGATGATGAGAGATAAAGTCAGAAATTTCTAGGGTTAGGATTAGGGTTTTGTAAAATTGAACAGTAAACTTAACGGATTCATTAGGGCATACATTATAAGTTTGGTTGTGTTGAATTTATAGAAAGATTAGTCTATGTTATTATAGGATGACAGACCAGACAGTCAGGGCGGGACAAGAGCACAAAGAGGTTCAAGTAATTCTGTTGACAGGTGAGAAATTTACTTACTTAAATATTGGTTATATGGATGATTATGAGATGCATTAATATGTGGCCAACTTGATTGAAATTAAGTAATGAATAAATACAGAAGTGTAAAGTAAAATATGAAAATGGAATGAAGGGTGAACAGGTATAGGAAATGAAAAGCTAACAGGTACGTGAATATGGTATATTATGATTTATATATGTTTAATATATACAATGATTATAAGTTAACAACTTTGACTGTATAGGATATCAGTACTGATCACAGCTTCTGCTGTATAGGATTATAACTTTTGTTGTATATGTTCACAGCTTTAGCTGTATAGGATTACAGAGTTTTATATAAATGATACCGTTATAGATATGATTATGTTTGTTGATGCTAAGTTTATAAGTGATGTGAAAATGTTTTGATATGTTACTATAACTGAAAGGTTATTCACTGAGGCTGCAACTCACGCAACTGTGATTTTTGGTTTCAGAGTAGAGAGCTGAGATAGTCATATAGACTTGACTGGTGGGTCGATTGCTACTCCTAGACCATTTTCTCTCTCCTCATCAGAGCTGGGCATAAGATGTTTTGAGTGCTGTTGCATGTTTTGCTTGTGCATACTTTGTGTTTTGATTATGGATTGATACGAATATGTCTTTTTTAAGATGGTTATTCTATATATATGTATATATATGAGTTTGTTGTTGGTTTGAGGTGTATGTTGTTAAATGAGTTAATATATGCCTGAGAACTATTGATATGATTGAAATTGATTTACAGGAGTGCAATAAGTATAGATTGGTATATTTAGATTATAGCCATTATATAGTAGTTTTATGTAAAGTATGAACTTGTTTAATAAAGAATAAAGAGTGTATTAGTTAACACAATGCTTAATCCATGGATGTGTTAGCTATGATGATCTATATTCTAAGTATATAATAAATCAACTATAAACTGAAGATACAATATAGTTGTATGTATGATTAATAAGATTAGAAGAAGATGAACACAGGTTAATGTTAACGAATTACATATATATTATAAGAAAAGTTTTAAAGCATCGTACACTTATAGTAATGTGACTACTTAGTAAGTGATTAATACAGTAATAAGTATAGGACATTTTATGGTCAGCACGTGGGCATTCTGAGCTTCTGTTTTGACCATTCCGATTCTATTTTTATGTTCTTTGAGTATTCATTAAGTGCTTTAGGCCATATACCTTCTCAGCAAATCATATATAACAAATGTACACTCAAATTAGCATACAAACTCATCTAAGAGTCAAATCATAGCAAAGCACATGTATACTCCTAAGAACCATCTCAAGCATAATAGCTCATACTAATATTAACCAGATCAGCATCATAAATCATAAAGTAGAATTCAAACGTGCATATTATGAATGCCAATCTCACAGGTGCATATGAGTGATATAAAAACACATGCGAATGCTCGGGGCTTACATCTCTTTTCATTTTCATTTAAATCACCAGCATCTCACCAACATCGAGAATCTCTCTCGGCATCGCGAATCTCTTGCGGAATATTATTGGCTTCTCACCTGCATCAAGAATCTCTCTCAGAATAGTAACGGCCTAGTGTCACACAATTGAATGAATAATGCATTTAATGGCCATACAATCTCAAGTATGCTCAATCACAAGCAAATAACATGCTCACAAGCAATTCACATGCTCAACATAATCATTAAGCAAATAAGCAATCACACATGTTTTATTATGTTTAATATCAACAAGCTATTAACAAGATATCAACAAGATATCAACATGGTATCAATAAGCATACTAGCACAATCCATATATCACATATAAATCAACAAGGCAATATCAATATGCTCATAACACATATCATTAGCAAGAATCATCATTCAAGCTTAAAGTTCATTATAACATACTTATGAGCATTTCTCCCTTTACTTTCATTCTTAAGTTTTTAAAACTTATCATTCTTTAATTAAGTGTCTTATGATCATTTAGATTCTTATAAAGACATAAATAAGCATAAGAACACTTATAAGAATAGTAAGTGTAAGAACTGCTTACACATAAGTGTAACCCACTTACCTCAATTTACGTGCAAAGTTGCACCGCACCGACACAAAATAAATCTAGATATAACTCGCATCTAGATCCTCCTAGACAAACAATCATACAAAGACTGTTAATAACTTATTTTCTTGCTGATTTCTAACCAAGAATCAACAATACAGCCCCTTAATATCATTTCTTCAATCACATCAATCATTCTTAGAAATTTAAGCATCTAAGCTCATTCTCATCATATGTTCAATGCTTTCAAGCCTTCAAAATCAAGTAACAATTCTTAAGTTATTACTATTATGTTTGCAGCAACCTAACTCAAACCAAACCATCAAAATGTCAATTTTAACAATTCTAAACTCCCACATAAAATCAAAACTATGCAAAAAGCTTACCTCAATTTAGCTTGGGAGTGATTTCTTGCAAGAATTAAGATGTTTCTTGCTTAATGAAGTTGCTGGGTTGAATTCTAGGCTTTCTCCTCAGTGGTCCTACTTGCTTCCTCTATTATTTGTGCTGTTTGTAAAATGAATGTATGAGAAAATTGATTCTGTTCGATTAAACCTAGCACACGCGACCTCAGCACAGGTGTGCCATTTGGTCGTGCTGTAAAATCTCAGCTTGTGCTTCTGTTCCATCGTGCACGATATCATTTTACAATTAATTCAACACGAGGGCATGCTGAATTTCAAGGATGAGCACGATGTCGTTCTGATCATCCTTCATGAGCACGAGGATGTGCTCACAGCTCGTGCTGTCTGCTGTTTTTCATAATTTTTCCTAAAATAGTCCGATTCGATCCTGTTTTATGTTATTTTTCATATATTTTAAATCCTACAATTTCCAGAACGTTACATTTTCAAGTTGTTCCTTTGGATATTTGCTACCATTGCCAAATGAGTGGACATTGGAAGAGAAACTGTCCAATATTATTGGGGGGAAGAAGGATGTTATGAGAACATCTTCTTCAGGGATTTATGTTATTGAAATAAATCTCTGTATTTTGACATCGTGGGTATTGGATACCGTATGTAGGTCTCACATTTGTTGCAATGTGAAAGGACTACGAAATAGGAGAGTGCTATCAAAAAGTCAGGTTGATCTTCGATTCAAAAATGGAGCAAGATTTGTTGCCATAAAGATCATAGACTATAGTTTATGTATTCCTTTGGGCCTACATATAAAGTTAAAGGACTGTTTATATGTACCTGCAATGACTAGAAACATTATTTTATTTTTATCCTTGGACAATGACGACTTTGCTTTTATTATTGAGAATAACAATATGAGCATTTGTTATGGTAACATGGAAGTGAATTCCTTCATAATGGTTTATATGTCCTAAACTTGTCAAGTTGTGAGCCTGTTTACAACGTAAAAAATAAGAAAGCTAAGTCTGATGAACTTAAACTTTCTTACTTCTGGCATTATCATTTTCATAAAGATTGAGTTCTTGGATCTTTTGATTGGAAATCATTAGACATATGCAAATCATGCATTTGTAGGAAAATAACAAAGAATCCTTTCAAAAAAGAAAAAAGAGAGAACTAGTGGACTATTGGATCTAATACAGTCAGATGTATACGGACCATTAAGTACACAAGCTAGAGGTGTTATAGCTAATTCATCATGTTCATTGATGACTATAGTCGATATGGTTATATCTATTTAATCAGACATGAAATAAAAAACCTTCAAAAGGTTTAAGGATTTTAAGAATGAAGTAGAAAACCAGTTAAGTAGACTTATTAATGCCATTTGATCAGATCAAGAAGGCGAATGTATGAGCCTAGAGTTTGACCAATATCTGCAAGATTGCAGTATAGTACTACAACTTACAGCTCTGGGAAAACCTCAATGGACTGGTGTGTTAAAAAGGAGGAAACAAACTTTGTTGGACATTTTTAGGTCGATGATGTATCAAATAGGTCTCCCAATATCGTTTTGGGGTTATGCCCTAGAGATTATGAATTTTTTGCTGAACAAGTTTCCTACTAAAACAGTTGAAAAGTTACCATATGAGATATGGACCGGACGAAAACCCTACTTGTCTTTTCTTAGAATCTGGGGATGTGAAGCCTATGTTAAAAGGTTAACATTTGATAAGATTTCATCTAAGATAAAGAAATGTTTATTTGTGGGGTATCCTAAAGAGAATAAGGGATATTATTTCTATAATTTTAGTGAGAACAAAGTGTTTATTACTTGGACTGCTGTGTTTCTAGAGAAAGAATTTATTCTTAAAAGAAACAATGGGAGCAGTGTACAACTCGAGTTTATGCATGAGGGTGTAGATGAACAGATTTCTATAAAGGATAATGAGGAGATGGACTCAACTCTACAAGAATTTATGGAACAAGAGCCCATTACACAAGTACCTAGAAGATCTAGTAGGATTCGTCAGAACCCAATAGGTACGGGTTCATTATAATTGACGATCAGGATATCATGATCGTTGATCATTATGAACTTACTTCTTACCAAGAGGCCATGGAGAGTCCTGATTCAGAAAATGGTAATAGGCTATTAAATCCAAAATTCAATCAATGTACAATAATCAAGTTTGGGACTTGATTAATCCACCATACGGTGCTAAGGTAATGGAATGCAAGTGGATCTTCAAAGAGAAGACTAGAGGCATCTTTAAAGGTAGATTGGTGGCAAAAAGTTTCAAACAATTCCATGGTATTAACTATGATTTCACCAATATTATGGTCAAATCCATTAGGATTTTATTTGCCATAACTGCATATTTGGAATATGAGATATGGCAAATGGATGTCAAACCAGGTTTCTTGAATGGAAACCTTCTCAAGATTATTTAAATGAAACAACCTGAGGGATTTGTTGATCCTAAATATCCTAATGAGGTATGCAAGCTTAAGAGGTCCATTTATGGAATTAAGCAGGCATTCAAGAGTTGGAATCTTTATTTTGATGAATTCATTAAGGAGTTTGGATTCACCAAAAATGATGAATAGCCTTATGTATATTAGAAGTTCAGTGGGAGCTTATTAAGTCTTCCTTATATTATATGTTGATGACATCTTGCTTATTGTAAATTACCTTTCAGCACTATAACAAGTTAAAAAATGGTTGAATTTGTGGTTCTTGATGAAAAAGCCAAGGTTATACATGGTATAAGGATGTATAGAGATAGATCACAGTATCTTGGGACTAAGTCAAGAAAAGTACATAGATAACATACTGAGGTGATTCAGTATGGAACTATCTAAGAAGGAATTATTAACCTTATAGCAAGGGATCATTCTCTCTAAGAAGGAATGTCCATCCTCAAGAGAAGAAACAACACATTAATAGAGTTCCATATGCATCAGGTATAGGATCTATTATTTACGCTATGTAATGTACTAGGCTAGTTGTTGCTCATACACTGAGTATAACCAATAAGTTCTAGCTGGATCTTAAAGAGGCCTACTACTCTGCGGTTAAGATAATTCTTAAGTACTTGAGAAGGACTAATGACTTATTCTTAGTGTGTGGAGGTCAATAGGAACTAAGTGTTACAGGGTACACTGATGCTATTACCTTGACTAGCAAGGATGATTTAAAAGTGCAATCAGGATACATATTCTTTTTAAATAGAGGAGTTGTCAGCTGGAGAAGCTCTAAGAAGAGCACAGTGGCAGATTCTACAACAAAAGCTGAGTATATACAGCATCTGAGGTAACTAAGGAAGTCATTTGAATCAAAAGGTTTGTTGTGGGATTAGGAGTCGTCCTATCTATCCTAGATCCTTTGGAATTTTTGTGTGATAATTAGGTTGACACAGGCTAATGAGCCTTGAAATCACCGCCAATCCAAACACATACTTAAAAAGTTCCATCTCATTAGAGAGATTATCAATAGAGGATATGTGAAGATGATCAAGATTCTGAATGATGACAATGTTACAGATTCTATGACCATTGGTAGATCTAGATCATGAACCTCATGTTAGGTCTTTTGGTCTTAGGGGTATGTCCGATTGGGACTAGTGCTAGAGAGAGATTGTTAGTGTAAGCCCTAGCCCAATACATTGTTTGTAACCTTTTATTATTGGTTAATGAAATTATGAGGAACTATTTTATTAGTTCATGTATTGAACTGTGGCATGTGTCTGATAAAACTATCCAAGAATGTCAATTAAGTTCTTGAGGTATCAAGTTTGAGGACCTTGATAGTAGAACTTGAAAGTTATGAGATTAACATTCTAAATATCCTTTGTCACTTGTTTCGATAGGAATGGAAATGAATTAAGACTAGTATGCACTTTGTAGGTGATCATGTTCTACGAGTCACAAATATAGGATATCTAACAAAGCTCATAGATACAATATAAGTCATTGTATTTGGAGAGAGATCACTATTTGTAATGTTAAATATCGATCCTTAGAATGAAAATCACTATGTCTTTTATTGTGAATTTCAGTGTACTTTAACATACGCCAAATGTGACTGTAAAAGGTTGACAAGTATGGGTAGATTGGGCATGCTAAGAATTGTAAATAAGAGCATGAGTGCAGTGAAGAGATTGAACCTCTTATGAAAATGAGAGAAGATATCACTGGCCTCTTGATAGACAAGATTGGAAAGAGTGTGGCTGCACCCAAATGGAATGATTAAGTCATTCATTCGAACATATCAATTTTTTCATAGAGATCAAGAAAATGATTTAGTACTAAATAAGGATGTTCGGGACATACATTTTGCTAATCATGATATCCAAGGTCAAGGGATGAATTTGAATTACAGTAGGGCTATTGCACAAGAAGAATAAAAAACCTAGAGGGTTAATTTTGGAATTTCACCTTGTATCAAAACCCGGCTGTTGGGCCGGATCGGGCATTTGGGCCAATTTTGGCAATTGGACCCAATATAGATGAAAGCTTAAATTTGGTAAATTTTTATGCATTTAAGACAAAGATTATCCAAGAGAATATGATATTTTAAATTAAGACATAAAAGAGTTATAAGTGCAGAAAAATAAGGAAATTTTTTCTTAAATAAAGACAAGATAAGATAAGATTAGTTAAAAGGATTTTCCTTTTAATTTTAGCTTTTCCACAGTAAGAGAGAGAAAGAAATAAAAGAGTTTCACTTGAATCAAAATTTATAATAATCCTAATGGAGTTAGGATTGTTGGTTAAGTAGTTTTATAAACTACAATCTAACCCTAGCCATCCACTACAACTCTCTTCTCTCTTCTATTTCTCTTATTGTCGTGGCCTACCATGAAAGAATCAAGATTTTGATTCTTGTGAATTTCTCCAAGAAGATGTTAGATGAAGGGGCTGATCATATGACTTAATCATGGTGGTGTCATTGGTTTCAAGAGTTTTTCATTCGATTGAGAAAAAACATGGTGATTCAATTAACTCTTGTGCTGGTGTACTCTTTTCATTGATTTGTGTGTTATTTTTTTACAGGGACAACGTTTAGGGTCCTAGGGAGGTGTCTTGAAGGTTTCCTTAAAGTATTTTGAGGTAGTAGTTAAGTTTTTTTATCATATATAATCATCTTAGTAAGGATACGAGGTAAAGATCCAATTTTTTGCTTAAAGATTTAATCTTTCTAAACTACTTTTGATCTTTAGGCCATTATGTTGTTAATTCCAAATTTTGGCATGAATCTTGGATGGTTTTTTTATTTTATTGGTTTTTTTCCGCTTCCCTAGTGACATAGAAGTCTAGAAAACTCCAACAAAGGCCAGCACACCCGTGTCGAGCTTTCAAATAGTCGATAAAAAGAGAATGTTTAGGGTTTTCAAGGTAAAAAAAGCGGGCAAAAGTAGGAGAATGAGCCTGTAACGCCCCGAAAATTCGTCCAAAAATTTATCTGAAATAATAGGGGATAGAGAGATAGTTAATTCGTGTAATGGATGTTATAAAATGTCTAAAATTGAGTGGAATAATGTTTATTATAGATGGTAAATATGTACG
>CANYCX010900701.1:0-21530 GCA_948193385.1 Breynia disticha f. nivosa | reverse complement strand
CATTGAATCTAAACAAGATTCTTAAAGTTATTTGGTTCACAATGTTCATTAATCGATAATTAGTTTGTTGAATGAGCAAAGACGATAATGCACCTAAATTAATCAATTATTTTTTTAATAATTAATTCGTCTAGGGATATTTCCTTAGTAAATATTTAGTATATAACAACTGAAGGAAATACATAATGAACATAGGTCATTAAGAGGTAATGATGTTGAACCAAACAACTAGAGCATCTATTATTTTGAACCTTGATTTAACTCAAGGATTGAGTGAGTCTCTAATACGTGGTAACACCGTTAGAGAGGATGTTTTCCTTAGTTATACTCATTCTAACCTAAAGTTGAAAACAGTAGGGACGAAATAATAAATTGTGTATTGCTTATTTTAAAATTTCCTTATTTTAAAAGTACAATTAGTTTTGAAATTATTATTTATTGTGTAATAAATGATAATTACTTCTTCCTAAGTCAATTTATTTCCAGCAAGACAAATTCGTTTGGTCAAGCTAGAAAGTATAATCTTATAGATCGAAAATAAGATTTTTCAATCGAAAATAAAAGTTAAAAGCTTTTAAGCCATTGAATTAAGGATGTGCCTTAATTCAAGCATAGGACAGTTCTCAATATAACTTGAACATTAGTTCCTCTGTGACGTGAAACAAAAGTGTTTCATTGTCTGCATTAACTTGCTAAGTGCAAGAACAAATGCAATTACTAAGTATCTATGTATGTATCATTGGATCTTAGGATCGCGGTCTATTGACCACTGAAAGATACATAAATACATAGTGATCAAAAGTTAAGTGTTTATATGATCTTTAAATTTAGTAAATTTAGTTTTAGTCAACTAAAAAGGATTTTTGTCTGAGGAGTTGTTATTAATTCCTGACCAAGTAGTTAGGAGCAAATCGAATTGTACCTAATCCAAAATTCTATGTGAACAATCTTGATGATGAAACGCGTCAACTTGATTATTTTTCTCTTAGCAAAGACTTAGTCAATGCTAGAGAATCTTGACATTTTTCAAAGTCAATTTTGTAATGACAACTTGGTCCTGATGAGTTCAAACTAAGACACTCAAAATAAAGGACTTAAGAATTTGAAATTCTTAAGAATTGAAAGAAAATACGGAATCTAAGTGAGGTTGAATAAACATGAATGTTCATTCCAGATGTTTCATTAAGAGAAATGTCTTGACTATGAAAAGATTGCACCTTTGTAAAATACGCAATTAAATCTCACGCAAGTGAGAGGCATATTGACATTTCATATTCTACTTTAAAATTTTCACCTTCAGAAGGTAAACTCACTTAATGAAGAATTAAGTAATCTTCATCGATGTCCGACAACTCTAATTGAGAATGATTAGGACATGTTAGAAATGACCCAAAAAGTGGGAGTTACAGGAATTTTGCCTTTTATAATTTGTTTTGTACAAAATTCAAAACCTACTACACTTCGTCATATTTCTGTCTTGATTTAATTGAAAGAGAATTTCAATTAAACTTTCAATAAATAACAACAATATTTATGTTGGAGTATGGACTACAAAATCTCTAATTCGTTAAGAGTATAATACTTATCATTTGTAACTTCGCACATTCTACGTGATAGTGTGATTCCATTAAATGGACTTTATACCAAATTAGCATAAGTTAATGTGTCAAGTTTGCTAAGGTATGGAGATTAGGCGACTCATGAAAAGTTGAGTGATCTAATGGAAATTGGGCGAATAATGAAAGGTTGAGTTACCTAACTAAAAGCAATGTCTAGGTTAGACATTAATGAGCACCCATTAGTCAAACCTAATCTTATTGCAATCCATAGAATTACCACTTGGTAATGGTAATAGTGATAAAGAGAGCGGATATCACTTTTTGAGTATGATTGATTTATATAATAATCGTATAATTTTTGGATTTCTCATATATGAGGAAAAAAATAGTTTGATCCTTATATATATGAATCTCATTGGATGAGATGATCAAAAGCATTAGGATCGACCTATGTCGTAAATGCAATTGATCAAGAAATCTAAAATGTATAAGTGATGCAAAGGATTGAAAAATAGATGTTTATCCTAAACTCCACTACTACAGTGAAGTGGAAGGAAATTTATTTTTCCTTAATATGTTAAGATAAGTGATGGCACAAGCCAACATATTCTTAAACATGTGCTCTGTTAAAATTTATTACTTACACTTCTTGTGATAATATGGATTAGTCATACGTTTAACTTAACCATTACAAATCATGAGATTTAATTCCAATGTCCTTTAATCTTAGTCTTAGACGACTGAGAAACTAAAAGGAGTATCTTTACGTAAGATATTGAGTTGTGTCTATGTGACATATACCCACTTTGGATATTTACCTGGGCAAGTAACGAAACTAGTAATCTTATTCTTAGTGAAAAAGAATATTAGAATGGGAAAGTGACTACATAGATCACTTTAAGGACCTTCAGGATCACTTCCATCCGAGTGGGAGATTTGAAGGAAGATGAGGAAATTTTGAGTAAAAGAGGGTTTTGACCATCATTTTTGGACATGATTAGCTACCATGACCACCTTTGCTTTGAGGTCATAACTTCCTATCTCATTTACCTCTAGTGCGATTAGTCCTGATCCTGACTTGAAAGGAAGTTATTCCCAGTCGGAGGCCAAAGTTCATTACTCGAGTAAAATCTTTTCAGTTTGAACTTAACCTCAATGGGATTCCTGAACAATGGGAGTTCTGAATCCAAGAGGACATTTTGAACAGTTCACAATTCTACAAAAAATTTTGGAGCTTTATCCCAGTGGGAGTACAAAAGAAAAGTAACGAAACCATTTTAAAGGATGGATCATTCGTGAATCTTTTGTCAACCACATAAGTCGAGGAGTTCTCAATGTTGATTAGCTGGATGGAGCAATAAGATTGTTTGTGACATCTTTTTGAGGAAAACCAAAGTTAAGTACTAATTAGTTTACCTATAATAATAGAAATTACAAATGACACAGTGTGAGGATCAAACTAAGTGTCACTATATGTGAAACATTGGTTAATCTACCCAGAAGGTAAAACCTTATTGAGAATGAGTGGATACAATAAATATTCAAATGTAAATATAGATTGATAATTGCGTCGTGTAACAAGTGAGATGGGACAAACCGGCATTCTCTCACTTGTCAGAAATTTACCTCGTAAGATTTTAGTTCAAGGGGACTAGTCTTAATCACTAGAACAGACTCTATGATCTCAGTTAGAGGTCTCAGCAAGGAAAGACTCTTTGATCTTAATGGAAGGTCATAGCAAAGAATTTCACGTGGCTTGTA
This sequence comes from Breynia disticha f. nivosa, assembly GCA_948193385.1. Taxonomy (NCBI): domain Eukaryota; kingdom Viridiplantae; phylum Streptophyta; class Magnoliopsida; order Malpighiales; family Phyllanthaceae; genus Breynia; species Breynia disticha. Next base: position 18,210 of record CANYCX010900701.1, on the reverse strand, counting down.
ACCCGTGGTTCATCGTACAAAGTGATAAACATATAATTGTTTAAACTTTGTGGGTTATGCAATTAGATGGTATATTCAAATTTGTTATGATAATACCGTCCAACCTTGTGAGTTTTTAAAGTTTGTTGGTATATTCAAATTTGTTATAATAATACCATAAATCTTTAAGAGTATTAGAGTTATTGGTGTATTCAAATTTGTTTTGATAATACCACAAACACTAAAGAGGTAAATAGTCAATTCTTATTTTATGTGTAAAGAGGTACACACTTAATTAGAATTGACATAGTTAAAATGTTCATATGGTAAATCCTAAAAATGAGTTTTAAGGATAGTTCTAAAGAATTGTGGTTCCACTTTATAAGAGTAATAACAATGCACTTAGAACAATTTTAGCTTTGCCAAACCATAAGCATTGTAACTTTAAAAATAGCTTCTTAAGTAGAACCAGTATCCATATTCGGACAACATAGGAATTTTTTGAGTAACAAACTCTATGATGAATTGTAGTCCATACAAACAAACAAATAAATGCAATGAATCTTGTTGTGTACGAGAGAGAGACTTGTCATACAAAAGTTTATGATTTGTTCATATGGTAAACAAACACTGATATTCTAAGTGATCATTAGTTGGTTATCATTACTAATCCATAAGTAGGATTAGATAAAGTAGTATACAAGATACTTGTAAGACACCAAATTGTGTTAAAAAAATCCACAAATGTGTTGGAACACGATTCTATAATGGACATGTGATGTATGACTTTTGTAGTAACTACATCCAAACATAGACCTAAGTGGTGATCATGTCCTTATGTGAATCTTACTTTGGATGAAGGCCTAAGTAAAATGAATTCAAAGTCCTAGTATGTGTAGTGAAAACTATCATACAAGCATTGTGCATAAGGAATGTTAGTTGAATTATTTTCAATACTAACTACCTCAAGATAAGTGAACATCTAAGGTGATAGTCATTATCATAACTTCCATATGTTAGAAAGGTGAGATCAACTATGACATTGAGTTAATGAGGACTTAATAGAACAAGAAAACGGTGAACTTTTGAGTTCAAAAGACCGTGCAAGTTTTAACAATGGATCACTGTTGAAATCTTGCAATGTGTGTCATATGTCTTGGACATATTTAGCGATACACAGAAGGCTATTGTGTATAGTTTAGCATGCAAAGCGGGAAAACCCACTCAAATGGGTTGATACCTTAGATTTTCACTTGTGTTTAGGAAATGCTAAGATGAGGCCATTAAGAGCCCATTCTTACTGAGGTGTAAGAATGAAAGTCATAAATAATCAATTTATGCTATAGGTGTGGCCATGATAACTGCAACTGTAACCCGCTAGAACCGAAGGTAGTCCTAATATTACACAAACTTAAAGTGGACTAAGGGAAAATGCTAGGTGCATTGAAGCCTGATGCCTGAGCATGGTGATATATATCTTCGAATATATGGCATGCGTTCCTAATGAGAAGGAATTTGACACCATGGCATATTCTATGTGAATGTGTGTTATACGCGACCCGAGATGAGAAAAATTTAAAAGGTTCTTATTTTCTCTAATGTGAGACCCAGTAGCGATTAAGGAGATCTCTACACATCACCCTATGAACTCTACATTGCTATGAAGAAGTTGGATACTATTCAATTGTCTTGATGTGTTTGCAAAGTACACCTCTGATCGACACGTGTAAATTTGGAACATGTTCGATAGTTGTTAGTATTAAGGCAGAGTAATAGTTTTGGTATGAGGTAGAATACTTTCAGTAACGATTCACGACCAAACTCAAAGTACGCATGGGCCCTGTCAAAATTTCTACGTGAAATAGACAAGTGGAAATGATTGAGTTTTCGTAAGATCTTAAGATCGAAAGACATGAACACGGAAAGTAATTGGAGGATACAACCGTAACTCTTGAAGAACGATGTATGAGTAGCCTAGTGAAAGCACATATACTGATTCTTAACTGGTTGGTCGTGCGGCCCACTACATATAAGAATGATACAACTTGGATGAACTAAGAAAACCTCACACTTGACAAAATAAGTTTATTCATGTGTGAGTAGGAGATGTTAGTAGTCAAGGGTCCACCTAAGACTAAACTAACTAACAAGGATTAACTGACAATAAGTCTATCAGCTTTGAGGACTTATAAGGAAGTTCTCCTTGATATAAAAGGGTTAAATTAGGAAACCCTAGTAAGGAATGTGAATCAGTTTCACGTTCAGAGAAAAGAACAACTTCTTTTCCCTACGTCTCTAGGTTCATCCGGTGGTCATTCAGGAGAAATGGCTGCGAAAGAACATGCCTTTGACTCAGCGATCTGCCTGTAGGAGAAGGAGACCGTCAGTTATTTTTTTGAGGATCTCAACTCTTCCATTGTGATAATTAGATAAGTAATTTAGATTATTTACTGGCTTTTATTATGCTTTGTGCAGTTCTATGTTGAGTTCCTACATACTCAATAAGAAGGTGTAGATTATTTTGGTATGTTCAGTCTAGTTGCAAATATAACATCTATTCGGTTTCTTTTAGTGTTGGCATCTTCATAATTGGATTCTTCATGGTGACTTGAATGAAGAAGTATATATGCAACCTCCTCTTAGCTACACTATTCTGGGTGGAAAAGTTTTAAGATTGAAGAAAAGCTTGTATGGTCTTAAATAAGCTAGCGGACAGTGGTATGCTAAGCTTTCTTCATCCTTGATTTCTTGGGGATTTCATATGCTTTCAGTTAATCATTTTGTATTTCTTAAAAGGCATCCTACTAATCCTGATGGATTTATGATTCTCTTAGTTTATGTTGATGATGTTATCCTCCTTAGTAACATGTCTGATATGGTTACTGACATAAAACAAACATTACATGATACATTCAGAATCAAGGACCTTGGTTTGTTGAAGTATTTTTTAGGTATTGGGGTTGCATGCTCAGCTAGGGGATTCATATCTGTCAAAAGAAATTTGTTCATGATCTTCTTCAAGGCAATAATTTCCTTGAATCAAAGCCTGCTTCTAACCAATGTTAGTAGATTGTCGATTGATTAGCGTTGGCACTCTCCTTACAAATTCATCTATGTAACGCAGGTTGGATGGTAAAGTTCTATACCTTACCACCATGAGCCCAGACATTTCTTTTGCGATTCAGTAATTGTCTTAGTTCATGGAAGCACCTACTAAAGATCATCTGACAGCTACTTAATGTGTTCTTTGTTACTTGAACGACACAATTGGCCAAGGGTTATTCTATTCAGCTTCTTCTCCTTTCAAGTTGTAGGCCTTTTATATGCCAATTAGGGACTTGTCAGGATTCACATGGCTCAATTACTGGATTTTGTGTTTTTCTGGGAAATTCATTGATTTCATGGAAGGTAAAGAAGCAAACAACAGTTAATCATTCATCATTTGAGGCAGAATATCGAGCATTGGCTATAATCATTTACGAGATTTAATGGTTGCTCTATTTTTTGAGGGATTTGCAACTGCAATATTTAGAATTGATTTCTCTCTTTCGTGACAGTTCCTCTGCTATTCACATTGTGCAAAATCTTGTCTTCTGCGAACGGACTAAATATATTGACATTGATTGTCATATTATTGCGTGAAACATCAAGATGGATTAATTACGCTTCTTCCTATTCTTTGCCAACATCAAATAGCTGATTGCTTTACTAAAGCCTTACCACCTGATTTGTTCTGTTTAAATATATCCAAGCTGAACCTTTTGAGTTTGTATGTCAAGCTTGAGGGAGGGTATCATGATATACAATCAACTAGCCGCAACTCAAGTTTTGTTTCAGCTAAGAAGGTTGATAGGGTGGAAGAAAAGGAAATAAGTTCGTTGGTGTATTTTGCACGTGTTTTATGTTTCTTGAATCAGTTGTATTTCATAATTCTTTTTCCCTCCTAATTATGCTGACCTGGCATGTTTGTTAATTCTATATAAAGCAGCCTATATTCATTCCTCTACTCAATGAAAATCAATCTTATTTGGCTGCATCTTGATTGTTAAGAAAAATCACAACGGAAGAAACATCAAAACATGAGAAAGAGAAGCCAAGATCACAACTTTATAAAAAAAATAGAGACCACTTTAGGTTAAGTCGCTAATAGCGACGAGAAATTAGCAACAGTTAAGGGAAAAACGTCGCCAAAAGCCATTAGCACTGCTAAAAGACATCGCAGATTCATCCATCACTGAATTTTTATTAGTTAAGCCATAGTTGCTGATTTGCAATGAGAAACTGAAGACCGTTGCTAAAAGGCTTGTAACACCTTAATCTAATAGTTGCTTTTATCACATTATCATAATTTATACAACAACTTCAAACTTTTATTAACTTGAAGTCCAGTATTTAAAACCACAATATTAAAAAAATTTTCAATCTTTAAAAACATTTCTTCATACAAACATTTCTTAGTTTATTATTCATTTTCTTTTTACTTGTTAACTAATTGTAAATCACATATATATTATTTTACTATCAACACAATCTCAAGCATGACAGCTTTTTTTGTAAAGCCAAAGCAAGAAGCCTTAATTAATTAAACCCGCTTCCAAGGCGGCCACAATACAGCTAGGTGGATGCCCACCCCACACAAAACGATCCGAAAAGGAATTTGCAGCCCGAACAACCTCATGGGCAGTCGAATTCTCGAACAACCTAATAAAAATGACTCTCACATTACAAAGAGTAGAAATTAGTGAAACACAATCCGAAATAACTAGCCCAAAAACCAAATCATAATTGCAACTCCTTTCAATAGCCGATACCACAATTGCACAATCCGATTCAATCACAACATTCTTAATATTCCGATCCTTGACCCAACTTAACGTTTCACGGATCGCCAGAGCCTCTCAAATATAAGGGTCTGGATCCCCCTAAACCTTCTCACTAACCCGCCCACAAACTTCCCAAGGCTATTCCTCCTAACCATGCTTGTCGTACCCCAATTGTCAACACAAGCCGCGTCCACATTGATCTAGAGGATCCCAAGTCGAGGCCCGCATCCAGGACAACACCCTACCCATTTGTTGCACTACTCACAGTCCAACAACTTCGTTTTAGTCCTCTGCCACGCCTCGAGTGCACTAACACCCTGATGCCAAACACATCCTGCATTCGCAAATTTACCGCTCCACACAATGTCGTTTCTATGGTTCCAGATTGCCAACACACTGCAAATAAGACCGCCCCACCATTACTCGTAAGCGCAGTCAACCCTTCACCAAACCAACCACGAAACGTCTCATAAAACACGTTTACTCCATCAGCCAATGCCCAAATAACTCGGCGATAGGGCACTCAACCAAAATATGAAGCATCAATTCGAAGCCTCCCCCATACACAGGGCAGTTAGGAAGGCCAACCATAACACCTTTACTAGCCAAATTTGTAACATTCTGGATCTGTTTCGTCGTAAAATGACGATAAATATGTGTTTAAAAGTTAATATACAAAGGTATATGAAAGGTTGATCGACGGTTGACGTAAAACGATCGAAGAAAATCAGAGAAATCTGGAATTAAAGAGTAAGCGCAATCTTGCCGACCACACGTTTTCCTATTACACCTCGTGTGACGTGCTGTTTTATGGAAAAAAATATCAATTTCTATCGATAAGCGGCAATGGTTCACTTTTACATTCCAAACCAAAATCTTAGAAGTGGAAAAACATCAGGGCACAGTTGAGAAAAAGGTAAATTAAGCAAGGAAGTGATTTTAAGCTTGGTTTCTTGCATAACTTGATAAGTTTAGATGATAGGAGGATTGATATATGGTTGATTTAAAGTTTAAGGTTGGTTTTTACTAGATGAAATGGATATTTTAGTTGCTCGAAATTGATGAATATTGTTTATATCTATGTTGAGAAGATGGAATTTGATAGTTTGTTGATTTTTCTTATTTCAAGGTAAATGTTCTTACACTTACTAAACTGGTTCATAATTGATTTCGAATTACGTTGATTAAGCAAAGCAAAGACAGGTGCCTATAATGGAATGTTGAGTTGTTTGACGAATTATAGCGAATATGAGACGTTTGGTTTATCATTTTATTGATATGTTTTGATCGAAATGGATTGTTTTCTTGTGTGGTATGATTGAATTGGATATTGATTGAATACCTTTGTGGTATTTGTTTATTGTACGAGTTGGATATGTTATCTTCGATCTTCCTGTGTGGTATTCTGTGCTCTGTGTGAGCTATACCTGTGTGGATTTGATTTGCTCTATGTGAGCTGTGATGTATGCGAGAATATGAATGATTTTCTTATTGATTTCATTCATACATTTACATATCATATATTGTTTGACACAAGCCTGTGTGGCAAGCCTGTGTAGAGAATATTATGATTCCTGTGTGGACTACGTATGTGGATCAATAGACTGAGTTATGTGTGGTCTAAAACCTATCCTGTATGGTACAGAGCTGTTCTTTGTGGGCTGAGCTATGTGCGGTCCAGATACCCGGGTCATCTTGTGTGGAATTGCATTAACATTGACATTTCATTGCATAGAATTGCATTTATGTCATACTTTGAGATCTGTGTGATCTATGTTGGTTGTGTGCCTATTTATATATGTAATTTCATATGTGGACGTTGATTTATCAGTTGTTGATATTGCTGTGTGCAATAAATCTATTTTGGGTGAACTTACACTACTGATAATATCTTGTGTGGATTGTTGAACTGTGTGTTGTTTGATATATGTGTGAAATTCGGGGATGCCTAGGGATAAGATAGATAGGCACGTCTTCATGCTGATTTATGCTTTTCCCTGCACATCATTTAAGTTAAAAGCTAAGAATACTTACTGAGTATTATTTGTACTCACCCTGTTATTATTTTAAATGATTGTGTAGATCGTAGGTAGCTACTGTCACTAGACGCCATAGTTGATCAGTGTTTTTCAAGCTTACGTCAGAGGTTGAGCTACAGTTTTCATTTTTGATATTTTGGATTTGTACAGATGTTGTATGTATTTGTAAATGATGTTCTTTTGGGTTTGAAATGTTTTCAAACTTATTTCTGTTTCCACTATAAAATATTTTTATGTTATTGATGTTTTGGGCCCGAGTTTGTGTAAAATGAAGATTTCATTTTATCTCTCCTCTAATTTCCTTCTGATATTATTATTATCAAAGAATATTATTTATCAAGGATTATTGGTTTTCTAAAAATGAGTTTCACAGAATATCCCTAGTCATTCGTTTCCATAAGAATGGAAATGAGTTGACACTAGTATGAGCTTTTTAGGTGATCATATTCTACGAGGCACAAATATGTGGGATATCTAACGAAGTTCATAGGTACAATGTGGGACATTGTATTTATAGAGTGATCACTATTTGTAATGTCAAATATCTATCCTTAGATTGAAAATCACTATGTCTTTTATTGTGATTTTTGGTGTACTTAGAAATACACCTAACGTGACCGTGAAAGGTTGACAAGTATGGGTATGATTGGGTATCTAAGGATTACAAGTGAAAGTAGGAGTGAAATGAAGGGATTGACCCTCTTATGAAATTGAGAGAAGATATCATTACCGCTTAATAGGCGAGACTGGGACGAGTATGGCTGCACCCGAATGGAATGATTTGGCCATTTTTTTTAACTTATCAATCTTGTCATAGAGACCGCCTATGATTTAATAAATTCATTTCCATTATTAATAGTCCTACATATCGCACATGAACAACAAAAAACCAAAAAGGGTATTTTTTAAATTTCACCTTAGGTCAAAATTTGACTGTAGGGTCATATCAGACTTTTTAGGCCAATTTTGGTAATTAGGCCTAAAATGGATGAAAGCAAAAATTTGGAAATTCTCACATGCTTTTAAGAGAAAGATTATTCATAAAGATATGATGCCTTAAATTAAGACACAAGAGAGAGAAAGTTGACAAATAAAAGGAGGATTTATCTTATTTTGGATAAGATAAAAATTAATGATAAAAGGAGAATAAAATCTCCTAAATCTACTCCACATTCGAAAAATTAATGGAGGGATAAGGGGAAGATTTTACTTTAAAAATTTTAATCAATCCTAATCCTAATGGACTTATAATTTTTTTATGCTTTGTAAAAGAAAGAGAACATTTTATAAAACCCTGTTTCATAAGACTTCCATTCGATTGACTTGAAATAAGTTAAATCATAAATCCCTTGTGCTATTACACATATTATGTTGATCTGTGTGTTAGTTTTTTAGAGGGACAACACATGTGGTTCTTTAAAGGTGTCTTGAAGGTAGTTTTGGAGTATTTTGAAACTATAGTTACTTTTATTGATCGTATATAATCGTCTAAGTAAGGATACAAGGTAAAGATCCGATCTTTCATTTAAAGATTCAATCTATATGAACTAGTATTTAATCTTTAGGAAATATATGTTGCTAATCCCAGTTTTAGTATGAATCTTGGCTAGTTTTCTTGAGTTTCTTAATTTTTTTCTACTGCCCTAGAGATTTAGAAGCATAAACCAACAAATACATAGATAGACTTTCAAATGTTGAATTCAGGTTGTTGGTACGGTAGGCGTGCCATCGACACGTTGGCCGTGCTCTTAGGAAATTATAAGTACAATTATGTTTCTAGAAAATGATTATGAGAACAGTGGGCATGTTAATTAACACAGTGATCATGCAGATCAGCATAGGTATTACCAAATTATCATAGTTGTGTCAATTTGACAGATTCTAGGAAATCTTATAAATTGAAGCATGAGGTGGCAATGGTTTAAAAATAGAAGAAGAAGCAAAAGTTGGTCAGAAATGAGAGAGATAAGAGCAATAGAGAAAGTTGATAGAAAAGAGATTCCATTTGAGAAAATTAAATTATAACTTTAAATCATACAACTGAGCATAGAATCAAATCGAGAAGATGGGAAAGTAGTTAAGGAACATAATTGACAACAAAAGAGGTAAGCAAAATTTACATATAAATTCAGAAGGTATCGATAAATAGACGAGATTTTAGTTCAAAACTGAATATTTTTGTAGATTGGAAAATTTAGATAGTTGAGAAATTAGCACATATTCATGCATATAAATATTTTGATTATGTTAATTATACTAGTTTTTATAGAAACTTTATATGATTCTATAGAACGATTATCTATATGAGAGAGAGTCAAGATCAGAGTCAGCAGAACTTTGGGTACCTCAGATGACAGGTGAGTAATCTAACTCACTTTTATATACAGATAAAAATATTCATATGTTATACATGGTTTATATATATATATATATATATATATATATATATATAAATGAACAAATGAGATTGTATGATTGAAAATCTGATACAGGAAAAATATATGTAGTTATGTGATTAATTATATTATAATCATGATTGATATACATGAATGTACATGATGTATATATGAATTGGAAGAGTTATGATTTGAAGGAGATGTATTGATTGATCAATCAGAGATGAATAGATATATGGAGATTAGTGGGAAAGAATGTAGAGATGAGCAAAATAGAATATGAATTTAAAGATGTGTAGATAAATGTTACATGAATTATATGAAATAAAAAAGATGTGATAAATTTTGATTATGAATAATTCATAATATGTTAATTTTAAAGATTACTCACTAACTCATAACTCATTAAATGTGTGTTTTAGTTTCAAGTTTAGATAGATTGTTATGAGTTATTCTTTTGAGTTTACTATTAAGTGCGAGTTGCCTCCCCTCAGCACTCTCTCTATACCCAAACATGTTACATTTATAGATATGTATATACATAAATTTGCATGATATGTGTGATATATGTTTATATGACTTATAATAAGACTATATAGAGATAATCGGATATTGGAGTAGGTTGAGTTGCTTGTTGATGATTAGGATATGTGTATGTTTTATCTTGAGTTTGTGTTATATAGATTAAATTTATGTTTTATTGATTTGAAATTGATATTTGGCATATATAGATACAATAGGATTCATACGGGCCATGATTCATTAACATTAGCACCATGTTGAATATGAACATGTGGCGTGCTAGCATAACATGGGCCGTGCCTATTGGACGTATTATACTAACACAAGCTATGTTCCAAGTTGTGTTATAGGTTATGTTGTATACTAAACTGTATTGAAATGATTTATAATTAATGAATAAATAGTAGATAAATATTATGAACAATAGAAATATAATTCTACACAAAAGATTTTTAAATTATACGATTTTAGAAGTTAATCAATATGTGAATTTCATGATTAACTTGATAATTAATTTAGGGTGTTATATTTTGGTATTAGAGAAGGGATATGATTCCAAGGGAGTATTTAAGTGTATATGGTCAATAATATGCATATGAGTTTGCATTGTGTGAATTGTGTGCTAAATTATTTTTATTTTCATGCATTGGACATATGTCTCACCCACGACAACCATTAGAGAGAGAGGGAGTAGCAGACCAACAAGACACAATAAAAATATCACATGCTCCTTCATATCATGAGCATTATAATCCAGATATATACAGTACTATGATCCAACACATCCACCCCTACCTATGAACCTATAATAGATGAGGTCTAAGAACTTCAAGAAACTAAAAAAATCTGGGAGCTTAGAGTTCATGGAACTATAGATCCTGTGTTTTTAGAAAACTGGTTGGAAAGGACAGAAAGAGTGTTTAATATGATGTAAGGAACGCCGAAAGGAGGTTGGATTTTCTATTGCCATTATTATAGGAGATGTTTATAATTAGTGGAGGATAGTTCCATATGCTAGAGAATTCCTTCCAATATTCACTTGGAATGACTTTTTGAGGGAGTTTAGAAGTATATGACAGAGGTGTACACAAATGCAAATCAAAAGGAGTTCCTTGCCTTAAAACATGGAAACATAACAGTGGGAGTATAAATGGAGTTCACACAGTTATCATACTATATTACTAATATTATCCCTATAAGGAAGGGTAAATGTAAGAGATTTGAGGATGGACTGAATAAGAACATTCAAATACAAATCAATAGGATCGAGATGGAAAACTAAGTAGATCTAAGAGATGTTACGATTAGGGCAGAACAACTTCTAAAAGATGATGATGAAAAAAAGGAAAAAAAAAGAGGGAGATTCACACTAGGGAGTCTAATAGATTGGAAAAAGAATAGAATACACTACTACTTATACAAGATACAGAAGATATAATAGGTCTCGACTCAACCTCCCCCACTTGAGATGTCATTTGGTAGAGGGCTTGGTAGAGGGCATGGTAAAGGATAGTAGAGTAGTTTATCTCTAGTTCCAAAGAAGACCCTATAACACCTTAAATTAATTGGCATGATAATCATGTAATTAACATATTAATTAACTTATAATGGTGAATATTTTAATACTTTCTTGTGTAATATTATTTTACTACTGTTTTTTGTTATTTATCTACTATTCATTTATTAATTACAAATCATTTTAACATATAATAGTATATAGCATGACCAGTGGCATGGTCTGGAACAATGTCCATGTTAGTGTACTATCCATGTTAGTGTAAAATGTCCTATCGGAATGACCTCGTGTTATACTAGGACGTCCCCTGTTCAATTGCAACATGGTGCTCTTACTGTTAGGCACATCTTATTGTATTTAACAACTTATTAAAATCAATCTGAAATCAACCCAATATATACATCTAATATCATAAAACAAAAACTCAAGGTCAACATAACTACTTACTAATCATTAATACATAACTTAACCTAATCTATCATATGAACGCCTCTTATAAGTTTTTCATATGTCATATAATCATATCACACACATAACATGCAACTCTATGTATATACATATATATAACCAAAATGTGTTCAGATGTCGAAAGAGAATATTGAGGAGTAGCAGTTGGCCCACCTATTGATAAGCTTTAAGCTATATCGCCTAGCTGCCTATCTAAACTTAAAACAAAATATACATAACACACATTTTATAAGTTGTGAGTTCAGTGAGTAATCATTTTCTTATTCAATAATTGTAATTCATCTAATCAATCTTATTATCATATTCTCTAAAATCATATAATGGTTCTCTGTAGTCATATAAATAGAAAATTGTAATTATTCATTTTCATTTTTACTGAAAATCTTATAAATGAAAAATTATATCAAACATATGCATATACCAATCAATCACACATTCACTTCACGTTCTCCTTTCCTACTCGTTCCCCTTTCCTACTTCTTCTTCATTCCTACTAGTTTCCAGATTGATCAAGCTTTAACTTTATCATAATCACAATCTCTGCCAAATCATGCACACAATCACATATAAGTATATTTGTTATAATCATTGTATAATCAATCATAATCACTTAAATATCGATTGCGTACCTATATAATTAACCATGTATCTTGTGTACCTATCTGATTTTTGATCATGTACATTCATTCAATCATTTCTGAAATTCTTACGATTCTAGGAATATATACATTTTTATAGCCTTCACAAGAAATTTGTATCAATATAATTTATGCTTACCTTATTGGTTGCCTTTTATAATATTCCAATAGATTTCCTCTTCCTCTCTTTGTTTTCAATTTGCTAATGGATGGAGGATTGTATTCGATGAAGTTTGGAGTATTTTTAGAAGTTTTTGGGCTATGTTTTAGTGTTTCTAAAGAAGGAAGGAAGTAGTTACTATTTATATACTTAAGAAATGCCACCTCCTAATTACCTTTCCCAAGTTTACAAAAATCTACTACATCAAAATGGCCATGTTGATTTAAACATGGCATGTGTTGATCCACATAGACACGGTCATGCTCATTCTTTTTTAAGAGCACAACTACCTTGTTAGCAAAACTATCCGAATTCAACTTTTATAAAATCTAACTCTGCTTCATAAATATTTTCACCTTTAATATCATTATAACTTCATTTCATCTACATTCCTTCCTAGATATAATTATCACATATCTCAAAATATTAAAACATTTAATTTTTTCTTAATTTCTGTGTTTATTTTGTGAATTATAGATTATCGAGATAAGAATTTTACAACCCAACATGTGTGCTCCTAACGTCATAGGAGACATACAAGAGAGTGTATGATGATGACTAGAGGTTGTTACTTGGCGAATAGGTGCATTTTCTGAGAAACTGTCCAGAAAGGTTTACTAGGATGAGAGTAACAAAAAATGTAGCAAGATCTCGATCAATAATGCACACTAGAGGATCAGCAACATCATTTGTCAGTTGTAATCGTGGCAAAGGCAGAATATTGATAGCAGTTCCATCATTTACCAAAAGCAGAGGAGTCTCAAAGACTCAGTCATAGGGCTAAGCTAGAGTATTTATAATGTTTAGATAGGAAACTGCCAATACCTCAGAAGTCAATACTGGTGAGTTAACTTATTTACCACTATTGTTTATGAATATATACATCCAGGTTATATTCATTCATTCATTACATCGAAAACAATGCACAAGATGTGTGGAACTCATTTTTAGAAACCGATAATCCCTGATAAAAAATATTCTCTGATAATAATAATAACAATAATAATATTAGAAGGAAATCAGAGGAGAGATAAAATGAAATCTTCATTTTATACAAACTCGGGCCCAAAACATCAATAGCATAAAAATTATTTTACAGCAGAAACAGAAAGAAGTTTGAAAACATTTTAAACTCAAAAGAACATCATTTACAAATATGTACAACATCGGTACAAATCCAAAATATCAAAAATGAAAACTGGAGCTCGACCTTTGATGTAAGCTCGAAGAACATTTATCAACTTTAGGTCCAGTGACAGCAGCTACCTACGATCTGCACAATCATTTAAAACAATAACGGGGTGAGTATAAACAATACTCAGTAAGTATTCTCAGCTTTTATAACTTAAATGATGTGCAGGGGAAAACATAAATCAGCACGAGGACATGCCTATCTATCTTGTCCCTAGGCATCCCCGAATGCCAGACAAATAGTTCCACACAGGTATCAAACAACACACAGTTCAACAATCCACACATGATACTATCAGTAGCGTCAGTTCACACAAAACTGATATATTGCACACAACAATATCAACAACTCATAAATCAACGTCCACATAGGAAATAACATATATAAATAAGCACACAGCTAAATTAGATCACACAGATCTCAAAGTACGACATAAATGCAATTGTATGCAATGAAATGTCAATGTTAATGCACTTTCACACAGGATGACCCAGGTATCTGGACCGCACAGAGCTCAGGCCACAAAGAACACCTCTGTACCACACAGGAGAGGTTTCAGACCGCACATTGCTCAGTCTATTGATCCACACAGGTAAGTCCATACAGGAATCATAATAATCGCCACACAGGCTCATGTTACACAGAGCAAATCAAATCCACACAGGTACATCTCACATGGAGCAGAGAATACCACACAGGTAGATCAAAGATAACATATCAAACTCGTACAATAAACAAATACCACAAAGGTATAACATATCATCTCAATCAAAACATACCACACAGGTATTCAATCCATTTCGATTAAAATATATCAATACAATCATAAACCAAACGTCTCATATTCACTATAATTCATCTAACAACTGAACATTCCATTATAGGCACCTATCTTTACTTTGCTTAATCAACGTAACTCCAAATCAATTACTAACTAGTTTAGTAAGCGTAAGAACACTTACCTCGGATTCAAGCAAATCAATAAACTAAACTGCCAATCACAATCCTCTCAACAGTTGTACATATCATCCTCTATGAAAATAACCATTCATACATTGATTTCATCTTAATTCCATTCAATATGTAAGAACTCAACAAGAATTCTAGTTCAATATCAACCATTTGTAAACCTAACATAAACCTTAGGTTTATACCCTTCTTCCATCAAGTTTTTCCACATAAACTCATTGTAACATATATCTACTATCAAATCCCATCTTCTCAACATTAATATCAGTAATTTTCATCAATTTCCAGTAACTAAAATATCCATTTTATCCATTAAAAACAACCTTAAACTTTAAATCAACCATATATTAATCTTCCTATCATCTTATCATATATCTACTATCAAATTCCATCTTCTCAATCTTCTCAATTTCCCTTTTTCTCAGCTGTGCTTTGATGTTTTTCCTCTGTAAAGATTTTGGTTTGGAATGTAAAAGTCAACATTTTCGTCTTATAGATCGAAACTTATATTTTTCCAAAAACAGCACGCCACACGTGGTGGAAGTGTAGTACGCGTGGTTGCCACGACTGCGCGTACTTCGTTGTCCACTGCTCGTACTCCCTTGTCCACTGCTCGTACTCTGTAATTCTAGATTTCTACAATTTTCTTCGATTTTTTGGTGTCAACCTTCAATCAACCTTTCATATACCTTTATATATTAATGTTTAAACACTTATTTATCCTCATTTAATGATGAAAAATATCAAGAATGTTACACGATGAAACTACAGCCTGAATGATTGAACCAAGTCTTAGAGTCCATGCTCCTTTAAGTAAAATAATATGGTTCATATAGTATAAAAGAAGTGTGTACATAGATTTATAATGTAGAGTTGCTAACAAATCTAATTCTACTAGAATTAAATGAATTTGATATTATATAGGGAATGGATTGGCTAGCATAATACTAAGCTAAAGTAGATTGTTTTGCCAAAGAAGTAATTGTTGAACTAGAAGAAAAAAGTAAGGTAATATTTTATAGTGAAAGGAAGTTAGTGCCTAGTTGTTTAGTATCATATATGTAAGCCTTTAAGATGATTTGAGAAGGATATGAAGCTTATTTTGCACATATATTTGATAGTACAATAATGTATGAAAGTGTAAAAAGAATACCAACTGTGGAACAGTATTCAGATGTATTTCAAAAAATCTATCAGGATTGCTACTTGATAGAGAAACTGATTTCACTATTTAGATAATTCCTAGCCCAATACTGATATCTTTACAACCACACAGAATGGCACCAACTGAACTGTAAGAGTTGAAGAAGCAATTACAAGAGCAAATTGATAGAAGGCTTATTTGACTGATTATTTCACCCTGGGGAGCACTATATTATTCGTAAAGAAGAAATATGGAACCCTCAGACTGTGTATTGATTATAGAAAGCTTAATCAAGTAACAATAAAGAATAAATATCTATTACCTCGGATAAAGGATCTACTAGATTAGTTGCAAGGTGCTACTATCTTTTCAAAGATTGACTTACGATTTGGTTATCATCAATTAAAAATAGCAAAAGAAGACATTTTGAAGACTGCTTTTCAATCCAGATATTGTCATTTGGAGTTTTTAGTCATGACTTTTTGTTTGACTAATGGTTTAATAGAATTCATAACACTAATGAATAAGATATTACAGTCTTTCCTTGATCAGTTTGTGATTATATTTATTGCTAATATACTATATATTCAAGAAATAGTGAAGAACACATGGATCATTTGTAGATAACATTGCAAATATTAAGAGAAAAAAAATTATACCCAAAACTTAGCAAATGCTTCTGGTTAGATCACATAGTCTTTCTAGGATACATGATATCTGGACAAGGAATATCAGTAGATCCCAAAAAGATTGAAGTAGTGCTAAATTATCAACCTCTTAAAACAGTCATTGAGGTATGTATTTTCCTCAGAATAACTAGTTATTTCAAAAGGTTTTTTTAGGGATTTTGATTATAACATCCCCACTGATAAAATTACATAGAAAGAATGTATCTATTCAATGGAATGAGAAGTGTCAACAAAGTTTTGATGAACTAAAAAGTAGATTAACCACATCTTTAGTTATTACAATATAAGAGGATTTGTAATTTATAGTGACACTTCATATCAGAGACTAGTGTGTGTACTCATGTAGAATAGAAAACTTGTTTCATAAGCTTTTAGACAAGTCAAACCACTTGAAATAAATTATCCATTACACAACCTGGAACTTGATGTAGTAGTGTTTACTCTAAAGATATGGAGACATCATCTATACGGGGAGACATTTCAGATTTATACTGATCATAAAGGTTTGAAATACTTGATGACCTAAAAAGAGTTAAACATGAGAGAAAAGGTGGTTAAAGTTGTTAAAAGATTATGATTGCATGATTGACGACCATCTAGAAAAAGCAACTATGGTTGCTGACACACTCAATAGAAAATCCATTGTTGCTTTACCTAGCTTACAGTTAAAATTAATGACTGATTTGATAGCTCTAAGAAGTTTGAATGAAAAATTAGAAATATCCAAATCGAGAGTGTTAATTGCAACATTAGTATTTAGAATGATGTTATTACAAAAAATACAAGCAGTACAAAAATATGGTAGCGAGTGTATAAAGATGATTGAACAGATTGAACAGGGTGTTGAGACACTATTTCAATTAATTGATGAGTTGATAATGTTGGGATCCAGAGTATGTGTACCAGATATAGACAAGATTAGAAAAGAGATAGTGGATGAAGAACATAACGCTCCAAACACATTGCATCCAGATATGAAAAAAAATGTACCATACTCTAAAGTAATGTTATTAATGGCCTAATGTGAAGAGAGACATACTAGAGTTTGTATCAAGATGTTTAGTATGTCCACAAGCGAAAACTGAACATCAAACACTAATAGTTAAACTTCACTCATTACCTATATTAATATGGAAATAAGAAAGGATTTCTATGGATTTTATAGAAGGATTACTACATACACAAAATGGAAAAGATACAGCATGGATAATTGTTGATAAATGATAAATGTCATTTTATACATATATTTCATATCTATTTTCATGATATTTATCTGGTTTTTAGGTTAAATTTGACAAGATATCCGCATAAATTTTGTAATTTTTATATCCTTAGGTCATTCATGAAATTTATAGCAAAAAAGGGAAAATTTGGATTTAAATAGACCAGAATTGTGAAGAAACATAAAACGGCCACCAGAACGACTACCCTAGGCTATTTTACTCAATGTTTCCTCTAAATCAGAAAATGGATGTTCTAGAATGGCCTTGAGAATGGTTTGCACTACCTGTTCCCATGTCCATTTCCACTTAATATGTGACCCCCGAAATTTAAATATTATCTGCGTATAACTCCACTCCTACAGACAATACTTAAACTCCGGAAATCAAAGTTTAAATAAAAATAAAGAAAATAAAAATACCATTCATTGAAGGAAGGTTTCATTTTCTCAAAC
>CANYCX010900621.1:0-17721 GCA_948193385.1 Breynia disticha f. nivosa | reverse complement strand
AGTAGTTCACAAGGAAGATGAGATAGTATCAACGTCTCATATGGTTGCTGGTGCAGCAGAATCGAAGAAATTAGAGAGTATATTTAAATGAAATTTTTTTTCTTTTTTTTTATTATTGTTGTTTTGTTCATTGAAATATTTAAGAGTGTGGACTATTTTTATGAGTCTTGGCACATTTAACTCATTCTCATGAAATTGTCAATATGTGTTTTGCTTAAACGTACTTGATATTTTATTTTTTGATGTTAAAATTGTGTCTAAATGTGTATTAAATTTTTTTTGTGTTTTATATATTGTATCTTATGATAAAAAAAGTCTTACAAGTAAACAAGAATATGTGGAGATTTTGTATGCATTTATACTCATTTTTGTAAAAATATTTTAGTTTTAAATGCATTTAGACTCATTTGTTAAAATCTTTTTTTCGTAATTTTATTGACAGGAGGTTGGCAAACACAAAAAAAAATTCTATATATAGAGGAAATGGTAGTGACTTAAATTATAAAACTGAATCTGAGAATCTTTCGATTAAATATGAGAAGAGAAAATCTAAACATAAAAAGTAGTGTAATTTGTTTTTTGATTTTTCTATGACATAAAATTTAATGTTAGTACTAAATTTTAAGTTTTTAGGTTACTGCTATTTGAGATTTTGTTTAAATATACTATGGTACCATTTATAATATATGTAAACTAATCATTTTGGATGAAAGACAAATGTTATTGATATTTTTGTTAAGTGAAAGACAAATGTTATTGTTATTTTTGTTAAGTGATTTTAAAATCATGTCATATACGTTATTTTCCGATGAATATTGATAAATACTAAGATTTGATTTCGTATACACCTCATTTTTATTATTTATTCGTAAATTAGTTACAATTTAAGTTTTTTACTTTCATCTATTAAAATGCAAATATACCTCAGTTCTAAAATATAAAAAAATTGATATATAGTTTTTATAAAGTTGACATTTAGCTTAAAATGAAAACAAAATTATATGAAAGTTAATTTTTAAAAAATCTATAAAAATAAAAAAATTTAGTAAATATCAATTAGAAGTTTATATTAAGCTTAAATATATAATAAATAAAAATAAATTTATACATAAAAATATTTAACTTCATATATAAAATTTAAATGAAGTTTATATTAAATGTATACCTAAAAAAATCAATTTCATATAAAATACAATTAAAAAAAATAAAAAAGTAGAGTCTCAAAAATTTTTAAAACAATTATATGTCTCCAAAAAAAAAATAGTGTAATATATAATTATTTCAATAATTGAGAGGGTATACAATAAAGCTTGCTTCAAAGACACCACTTCCATAACATGGGCCTTTTCTGTTAAACCCAAATTTCTTTAAAAACCACTTCTATAACTTGCACACAAGCTTTCAATTTTTCAATTTCTATGTTTTATTCGTTGAAAATGTCAAAAAAATAAAAAAAATACAAATTTAAAATAAAGTCTTAATTTTATTGTTGTATTCGCTTTCTATGCTTTATATACGCTTTCCATATTTTTTTTGACCATCTTCAAACCACGTCACTTTGACGTGAATAGAGACCATTTACAGTAAGTAATAACGTCTAATTAACCCCAACATGTTTTGTAAATTACCTTAGAACAAGGGGTATGCCAGTTTTTTTGCACCCTGTTCAAACGACAAAATTTTTATTTTGTTTTAATCTTGAAATATTAATTCTAAATTTTATTTATTAATTTAGTTTTAAAATTTTTAATTTATAATTTTATTTATTAATTTAGATTTGTTATGTAAAAAATAATTGAAGGTTGAATTAATTATTGTTACTAATTTAAACATATTTATAATTAATTTTAGTTTAATATTAAAAAATATACTAATTAGATCAATAAATTGTTAATTTTGTGAAAAAATATAAAAAAATAACTAAAAATATTAAACATTTAATTTAATAATGTAAACATAATAAAATATATTTAACCTCATAAACAAACAACCATTTTACCACTTAAACTCATTTATACTTTACCAAAAACTCTTTAATTTCGTGTTGCCACTTCTAATTGTCACACAACTACAATCCTAAACTAGGTATTGCTTCTTTAGCTCGGACATGTTGGATAGGTTATGTCGGAGAATATGCGTGATTAAAGCCGTGCAGAAATAAGAGAAGACAATAAGAATTACGCAGTTCGATCAATACGATTTGCGTACACAGACAGAGGACTGAGTTAGTCTATTATCGACCACTAAAAAGTTACAAGAGACAAATGCAAAGTTAAAACCACACAAAACTCGTTTTGTCCGATTTTTTTTAACCGTTCCACCTAATTAGTATATTAAACCAAACATACACATCCTACGACTTCAAATCTCAAAAAAAAAAGAAAAAAACAAACCCAAAGAGTTTCGTTCCTTGAAGTCTACGTAAAGCTACTATTATTTATTCAAATTAAAAGCTCTTTAAAGATAACAAAGCTCTGCATGTACAAGGAAGTCAATGCAGCAAGTTTGGTATACTTGATGTCAACCAAAACGTTTGAAAAAAATTAAGTTTTCACGTAATGTTTGAAATCTCAAAGTACCATTATTGGTGTTATCTTCAGTCTGAAAGATTAAAACTGCAAGAAAAAGGTACATTTGCGTATAACTGACCTTTTAGTTGCTTCTCTTCTGCATGTGAATTATATTTTTCTGAATACTCAAAGTTTGGTTTGAAGGAGTTTGGTCGTCGCAAGCCACAGTTCTCCGTATAAAACTAGTCTTTCTTTCATAATATAATTGAGTTTGTAGGTGATTTTTATTACGAGGACTGTTCTCGTTGATCATTCTTTTTGTTTCATTTAATTTTATAAATCCCGTAAAATTAAACCCGAATTTTTACAGAAAAATCAAAGAATTAAATTTATTTTTATTATAATTAACGATTACAATTAAACGTCTCGTTAGGTAAAGACTCGTAGTAAAAGTATACGAATTTGAAGGCTTGTTCAACAGTAGTGTACCGTCTGAATTTGGTGAAAAGAAATAATTATAATCCGATTTATTTAATGGTTTAATTTATGCAATGCGTGTCGAAATTATAGAAGAGAGTTGGCATAAAATATAATTCACACACGATTGAGTGACCTCATTACTGTCGTCATTTCTTGGATTGTACGTAACACTCAATTTGACTTTAACTTTTTGAACACATTGAGACATTCATTATGAAAACTACATAAAAGGTTGTCGTAAACTATCAAACATTTTGATTTCAAAAAAAAAAACTATCAAACATTTTAAAATTTGGTGGGAATAAATTCTGTGGTAACATATGAGAATATAGTAATATATATAATTTAAAATTAGTTGATTGAATATTTATTATTACATAATATATAAAATTCAATTGTGTGTTACGGAATTTAATTATATTCTCACAATTATTATAAAATCTTGTATTAAAGTAAAAAGTCTTATAAAACATCAATTGTTTCTCAAACTGTTTCAATCTTTTCCGATTCTATCTTCGTGTGTTGGATTTGTTAATAATTATCTAAATCCCACATTGGTTAGAAGTGAGAAAAATGTTGTGAATTGTCTGATATTATTTAGATATAAAGTTGTGAGGTTTTTTTCTCTTATAAATAGACTTTAAATCTTAATTATTGGGTATTACAAAACCTTTAGCCTAGTTAATTAGTGAATAGTGAAATATAACTTAGGCTTAGATCTTTTGCGAGAGTGAGAGCGTTTTACTGTTTTTCGTTCAAAAGTGTAAACATAGAGATCTGACGTATGTCTATTATTGAGCGACCGAACTTTTCTCTATTATTACTACTATAAATATTCTTGTGAGGTTTAAATACAACAACACTAATACACCAATATGCACAACTACCTCCTTTACATTTTTTAATTATACATGATATTCTCTTTACTCTTTAATATTTGTTAATTTAACATTAAATTTTGTTCGTCAATGTTTGTCAATCTATTATTTTATTATTTTTGTCTAAAATCCCACAATTATTCCAATTAATTCTCTTTTTTCATTTTTTTCAGCACTTACTTTATTTAAAAAATCAATAAATTATTTTATACCCTATTTATTAACTTTCTTAATTTATGTGAAAAACTTAAATCGACAATCATAAAAAAAGGGATAGAATAATTAATAATTGAACAACTATATATGATTGTGATTCCTCAACAATTCAGTTTGGAACAACCCAACTGAGTGGGATATGATGAGCACAGTTTTTCTACTTTTTGCTTTAAATATCTTTCATAAGTAGGTAGAAGCTACTTAATTACAGTTCATAATGAAGATTCATCAAGTTAATTAAATCATTCATAACCCTACCTACTATCCCAAAAAGCTATGCATGCAAGTTTTATGGGATTGAAGCCGCCCTTTAAACATGAGCCTCCCAACTTAAATGGAAACCATACATAACATGGACCACCCAACACTTATAATTAATTCAAGAACCTTTAATCGATTCAAACCACATAATTTTTATATGTATGAAATAGTCATACAAACATTAATAAGTGGTAGCCCACTAAGCTACCAATAAATTTAATTTAAATTGCTTATAAAGATATAATAACTTGATTGATTGAGGTGTTATGTTCAATGGTAACAAGAGTGTGACACATCTTTTGGGGCTAAGTATATATAATTTGAAACTTCATGGTTTTTATTTTGTAAACATCTAATAGTGGAATTAAAGTTCCCATATTGATCATACACTTATAATTATAATAAGAGAACAACTATTATTATTTAATATACCTTCAAAATCAAATTATTTTTTTTAATTTTAAAAATGGGTACAAGAGGAGTTCAAACCACCAAACAACTCAGTCAGGGAGCGAATACCTAGCAGGGGATCTTACCAGACGCCAGAGCGACCAGAAGGGCCTACAAGAAGGTCAACTCACAGGTAGGCTCTCAACCGTTCGCGACCCATGAGCGAGAAGAGATCTCCTTCCGTACGTGTAACCACCAAGAGGACACTGGACAGGACTCGAACTCGGATACGATGGTCCGAGAGAAATTCTGTTATTCTTGATTATCATAATGTCATTTGCATTAAGTTTGAGAATGTCAATATAATACTACGAGTTCTTTCCCAAGTAACAAATTCTGTTACGGCTAATTCTAAAGAATTGGTCTAACGATAAAGACAAATATTCTTATTCTAACATCGTAGATTCGAATCCAAAGCACAATAAAGAAAACTATATCCTGTCCCATTTGTGTCCGTGACTAGTTATAGTGAAATAATACAATAGTTTTTGCTGTAAAAATGAAATGGATAAATTTATTAGTGAGTAAGGTTTACACGACTCTTTCCTTGAAAATGATACCAAAATGTGGAATGGTAAAGCAACATTGAACCACTCTTCACATTTCGTTCTTATGAAATAATTATTTCTTATCTACACAACAGTTTGTGGAACAGAAAATGACATTAGTTGTTTTCACTTTACGGATGTCAAAAATAGAAAATATTCATTTACAATTATGCATTAGAACTTTAGACATTAAATTAGTGGTCGACAAAATATATAAAAAATTATATATGAATATGAATGGATATATCCAAATGTTATTTGATTACTGTCTTGTTCAAAAAACATAAAATTAAAAGATGAAAATTAACTAGAAAACAAGAAAAAATGATAGAAAAAATAAATTTATAGTTAGTGAATGAATTAAAAAAAATAAATATTAATCAATTGTGTGTGATGGAAACATCAAACACTAATCACAAACTGGTAAAAGGTGCTGCAGGTAGTCTTCAATGCTATTTTCTCCCTAATATTTAGGGCAGCAAGCACATGAAAGTCTTTTAAGTAGTATTTGTGGGAGAAAACAAACGTTTTCAGACAATTCAAACGTTGTTGTTACGAGCATTACGAGATCCTAGAACAGCAGCCCACGCTAGTTTGATTTTGTTGGTCGCTTTTGTTGTCAACGACAGCAGCCCAAATTGTTCAGTTGTGAGTCTAACTCACAACATCAACTTTCAAGTCGTCATATATTAAATTAGACTTAACTCACCGTTTAAAAGCACCTAATAAAAGGGGATTTGTCATTTGGTTATATATTAAAAAAATCAACACAACCTGCCGATATAAGATTCATGACATACCTCACTCGATCTAAACTGGATTGAACATAATAAACAAATGAGTTTTGGGAAATTCGCACCGCCTTCAACCATTATAAAAAATTGTATGAGTTTATTGATAGTGATTAATTCTTTGCCCTAAAAATACATTATAAAACAAAATCTACAATCTGATAAGTGTTAATATGCTTTCTATTTTTTGGACCCGCATATGAGTAAGCAATTTTTTAAGATTCTTTGTTACCGTAAAAGTTATGGCAAAGCTGCATTTTTATTATGAAAACAGCTGATTTGAGCTCAACTTTTCTACAATGAAGAATTTACTTCACATTGACTATAACTATTTACAGTTCTACTCACATAGACAGAGGAGATGGAGAGGACGGCTGTTTTTTCGTATATTTTTGTGTTCCTTTTATTTATTTTTTAGTATCGTTTTCCTTTTTTGTTTCCTCTTATATTAGTCTATTTTCACACATATTTCAAAAATCCAATTACTGTAAAAAAAATAATAGAAGAATATTCTTGATTCTCATATCCTCCTTTTTCATCAAACGACCACATAAATTTTCTTTTGAAAAAGCAAAAATGAAAGGCAAGAAAGATAAAAGTGTGCAGTGAAAGTGAGAGAGGGAAGGGGACCTTTTAGTACACTTTTTGTGCACTCTGAGGATGTAATAAGAAGGACTTGGCCACATTGCGACAAGATAAACGGACGTGGCGCATGGCTCTCGCATCTCCCCTACTACTTCCCTCCAAAATCTCCCCTTAGCATATTCTTTCGAATGTTCTCCCCTAAAATAATAATGCTCATATTCTGAATTATCGTCAGCACACAGATTATTTTTATAAAAGGAATCTTTCCGTAATTTTTAATACGATAGATTGTTTTCATCGAAGATCTTTCTTGTTTTACTGAATTTACTGATTACGTAAAAGTAAAACCGTTTTTACATAACAAATTAAATATTCAGACGTATATTTTACCACATCTAGCAATTACGATTACTTGACTTATTGGGTGTCGGAATTTTTCCTATATTGTTATACCTATATTATGAATGGAGGTGTCCTTTGGTGTTCTTGTATGGAGCATGCAACCATTGGACACATTTTGTTTTGTCGTTGTTGTTTGTGTATTTGATGCATCAGTATTTAATTTGAATGTGGGATCGTTTCTTTGTAAGATTAATGTTTAGATTTTGAGGTGGAGCAACAATAATACATTTAAGAAAAGATGCATTGATCAATCATCCTACTTGTATATTGTTATTGAAATCGTTATTATGCCTTTCCACCACAACTTACTCGACCATGTTGTTATTAGTAGTTTAAGGCTTTTTATTTGACGAATTTTTTTAGAAAATATTTATTTGTAAAAATAAGTTTTAAAGTTTAATGTTTTAAATTATTGTTTACACAAAAAATAATTCAGGTTCGTTTGCAATTTTCTGTTTAGAAGTTAAATTTCAGCACAATTTTATTAATTTGGAAGAACTTTAAATTCATAGCACGCTCTATACGTATTTTGGTTTTGTTTTCAACTGCATTATAGAATAGAAAGAGCAATGTGAGAAATAATAAACGTCGTTATTTCGATTCTGCAATGCACTTAAAAACAAAATAAAAAAATGTATAAAGAGCATGTCAGGAATTTAAAGTTCTTTCAAACTAATAAAATTGTGTCGAAAAATCTTACTATTAAACAAACAATTACAAATGAATAAATTAGAACAATCTTTTGCCAATAGTCTTTAACTCATTGGTAATGAAATCGTCAATACAATAATTACAAAAAGAAACAACGAAATTAAAGCTAGCAATATGACTAGAAAACCGTAATGTTGCTATGAAGTCGTGTTGTTTGGAGTGTGTGCGATGTTCTTGACTTTTTCTGCATCCTTATAACGAAAATTTTATTTTTAGCAAGTCGATCAATCAAATTTCTTGATTTTCAAATTGATCTTCTTTTTCTTGTATGTCTAATCATTGCTTTCCTTTATTTTATTTCTTATTCTTGACATTTGAATTTTGTAATTGTATTTTTGCCTTATTTATAGGATAAATCATGAGGTCTTGTATGAATAATCAAATTTTTCGATTAATTTGATTTACTAGCCTGAATTATTTTTTGATATAAATAATGATATTAAATTATGTAAAAGAGCAAATATGATATAAGAATGAGAAAAAATCCAAGAGAATGTGGGAATAGATAAATATACTCATATTACAGTGATACCTTGAACAAATGATCTCTCTATTCCTTTTATGCACATTTATTCAACAGGAACAAGTTAATTTTAGTTATAACATTTTTATTAAAGTATAATATCGGTCCAATTTTTTTTTCAATTTGATGCTTAAATTTTTTATTTTAGTTTAATTAAAATATTGATTAATGTACTAATAAATAAAAACTTATGTGTTACTAACTGTTTTACACCATATTGCATTAGAACATTAAATTGTAGTATTTTATATTCTCAGGCCAAAACAACATCATTTTATTATGATAACTATGATTGTATGTACTATCTAAATAATTAAAAAAAAATAAAATCAATTTTTTATAATTTTTTTTGTCACACCCATAAAGATAACTTCTTTTAGATAACAACTACTGAAAATGATTTATTTCATCATAAATTACCATTTCTGCTACTAGAAATGAGCCATATTTTTATTAATCAAAGACCTTAAATTAAACTACAATACAAATTTTAAGAATCAAATTGAACCAAAACAATGATTGAAGTCAATATTGTATTTTGAACAAAAAGACTATGCCCAAAATTGAACCTATAACTCTTTTCAACCTTAAAATTGTTATTCTCCTTCTCAAATAACTGACTTATTTATTATTTATATTTAAAATAATTATTAGACTATAAATAAATTAACTAAGACATTATTATTCATATTAAAATTTAAAATGTAAATTAATATTAATAATATTATTTATTATAATATAATATAAATTAAAATATAAAAATAATACATGAACAGTAAATAAAAATATTTTTAATTTTATAAAATGATAAATATTGTAGAACAAATTTATAATTTCTCATTAAATATTTACATGCCTATTCATATCCCACACATTTTAAAGTGCTATATTAATTTAAAAAAAAAACTTACACATAAAAAACGGTGCGGCGAACTTTTTACCGCCCATCTTTTTCTAACAAACATAAATAAATCCGAAGCCAAACTCCTCTCTTTCTAAATCTCCCTATAAATACCTTCTCCCCACCGCCACATTAACCCCCTTCTCCGCCACACTTCCCTCTTTTTCTAACTCTCTCCAACATAATCCTCTTCCTCGACATGAAACTAGACGCCGCCGTCTCTGTCGCCACCAACAGCACTGACGGCGATGAGACTTTCGTCTGCAAGACAATTGAAGTTGCTGTCGTCGGAAATCATCATCAAACTCACTATGAAAAGCTTGCGCTTTATTCACCTTCTTCTCCTGTAACCGCGACTGATGAGCTTAGCTTCACTCCTCCTCTTAACTTCTCTTTGGTTGATAATGGAATATTCCGCTCTGGATTTCCTGATTCTGCCAACTTCGCTTTCTTACAAACACTTGGACTTCGCTCTATCATGTAAGAATGCTTTGCTTATCATCTAATCGACATTCTGAACAATAAAATTTAAAAAATTAATGATTAAATTACTCGTAAGTTATTATTGTGTGTCATATTCTGATTGAAGTTTAGGACTTAGTGAAATTGTATTATTGTTTTTTCATTGGTTTGTGTGTGCAGATGTATGTGTCCGGAGCCGTATCCGGAGGCTAGCATGGAGTTTTTAAAGGCTAATCGGATTAGGCTTTTTCAGTTCGGGATCGAAGGCTACAAGGTATTATCAAGGCTATAGTGTTTCTTACTAGTAATTACGTTAAGTTGTATCTGGTAGGTGTGAGTTTGAGTTAATAACTGAGTTTGATGTACTCCCTTGATCGAATCCAGCGGAATAGGAGTTGTACCTCCCGCTTCGATCTTGGATTATTCCTCATCGAGATTGAGGGATTCCGAATAGTTCAGACAAAAAAAATGACATTAAGATATGGCTAAGTAATATCTAACAAGGCGAAATTTCATTCAATTAAGAAATATGACACGCTATTTAAATTATAGTAAATTTACCAAACTTAAATTACAATATATTTATAAAAAATTATAATTCGTCTTGTGAATTTTTTTAATATAAAATTAATTGAATAATATGATACTCATAATTTATATTATTATAATTATTTAATATTTTTATATTTATATAATGTGAACTATTATTAATAATATTAACACTCAAATGTAAAAAAAAACTAATGAAAAAAAAAAGAAAATGGATAAAAAGCTAAAGATATAATTGTTGTCGTCACAATTCTTTCTGATTTTTGGGACGAGTATTTTTCTTTGTTTTTTTTTCCAAAATTGTTTAATGCTTATCATGTTGTTTCGATATTTTTGTTTTGTGCCTTTTGTGGTATTGCTTTCATTTTGGAAATTGTGTTTTATCTCAAGTTTCTTATAATTTGGAACTCTTGTTTGACTAGTCATTTTCATTTAATTTATTTCGTTGGACGTATGATTTGGCAGTATTCTCATCTTAGTTAGAAATTAATTAGAGAAAGCAGAGGATTGAATACACTATTAATGATTAGAAAACTAGCTTTAATAGTAATAATCGTATTTACTTCAACAATATTCCATCAACTTTCCCGAATGTGGTGGGCAGTACTCTTTATTTTCGTCTTCTAATGCCACATATAGTGAATCATGTCCGATGAAATCAGACTGTTTTTACTAAAAAAATCCCCCCTTTAGTATAATAATAATTTTGCAATTTGATTTTTTGACAGTAAATTTTAATATAGGTCTCCTTAAAGAGGAAATTCAATGATGCATTGTATCTTAATTGTCAAATACAGTGAAAATAAATCTAATGGTGAAGTTCACCATTTCAAAAGCAATGCTAAAAAACCACCTTTTTTGGAGTTCAATATGAGTATAGAACAGTAACCTAACTCTTTGTTAGAATGATAGTATTTTTAAAGAAAAAATCTAATATATTCTAAAAAAATTAATTGTAACTAGATTATTAAAAAATATATTCTAGATAATTATAGATAATTAATATAAAAATTAGAATCATGTCAAATTATCTATAAGTGTCTACATTACATAAATAATTAAAAATTTTAAAATAGTTTGGAGAAATTTATAATATTTTAATTAATAATCATTATAAATAAGTAATCACGTATGTACAAGTGTGTGTAATAGAGAGAAATATACAAAACACACTCTAAATATCTCTCGCCTCTCTCCTTTAAACGTTTAAACATCAATCTTGCATAATAGTATTTTTGATACTTTAAATATTCAAACTATTAGCAACATCACATAAAACACTGAAGGGATATTGCTTTGAGTGATCCTAATTTTGACTTTGTGGTTGAAGAAAATAATTAACCTTTATATGCTATCCTATTGAACAGTTGAAATTTCACATAGTACATTTGAAACTCCGTCGAAAACAGAAACCGAAAAATCTTTTCAAAATTTTCATCGTCTGACCAATGGAATACATCATTTTCAATGGAACAATTTCATTAAAAAATCATAGGTGAAGGGATATTGCTGCGGAAAAGTTGAAATTTAATGAACTTTTATTGCACTTTCAGGAGCCGTTTGTAAACATTCCGGAGGATACAATACGTGAAGCACTTAAAGTTCTACTTGGTAAATTATAAACATATCAAAACACTCTTCTTTCTATTCTGGATACATTAAATTTTTTTACCATTCTGGATTCCAAATGCAGATGTGAGGAACCATCCTGTGTTGATTCATTGTAAACGAGGAAAGGTATGTTCCCTTTTCATTTCCTTACGTTACAGCTTCCAGGAATTACGTTTGGTGTCTGACTCTGTAGCTCTCTTTCATGTTCAGCATCGAACTGGAATTCTCGTTGGATGCTTGAGAAAATTGCAGAGATGGTGTCTTTCTTCTATCTTCGACGAGTACCAACGTTTTGCAGCTGCGAAGGCGCGACTTTCGGATCAAAGGTTTATGGAGTTGTTTGATATTTCTTCCTTGAAGAATACGCCACTTACATTTTCATGCTCCAAAGAAGTAACAAACCGGTAGCATATGAACAACATGAACTAAAATTACCATTTTTTTTTGTGAATCTTTTCTTTGATAGTGAAAGTGTCGTCCTAAGCCCTGCAATTCAAATAAATAGGAAAAGTTGATGAGTTACCTGGTGCATTCCTGAGGGAAAAAAAAGCAGAAAAAGGAAAGGAAAAATCCTTCCTTCCTTTCGTAGGTAATAAGGGTTATTTATTTGTATGCATGTTCTGCACATCCATACGACGATCTACCCCCGCATCGCTATAAATACAGGTAGAAGAAAGGCTTGGCGGATTTATAATACTCGGCCATGGCTTATTCAAATCAAAACATGCTTATAGAAGGAATACATATATATATCTTTCCTTGTTTGTGTTCAGTGACAAAATTAGAGGGGGCGAGGGAATCAGTCGTCCTCTTGTTGTGTTTAGTCCCTTATTTATTTCTCTTGTATAGTGTATTTTTCTGTAGTTTTGTCCCCTCTTGCCATATTTTTCTATAATTTCAACTCCTTTACCGTATTTTTTCATATATAAATATTTTTAATTTTCTACGCGGATTGAAATTTGGATGTCAGAATGGATTCCAAAACCTGAAAATCAATAAATCTCTCCAAATGAGGAGGCTCATGTGACCAATAACAGTAATTTTCGTTGATCATGAACAGAAGGTAGCTTTTGTTGATGTAAAACCCAACATGAAGCTCAGATCAAGTTCAGATGAATTTATAAATGAAGGTTAAGACAATTGATTGAAAAAAAGGGTTAAAGACAGTCTTCTTGAGGCTAACATCAACATTTTAAATACTCTTGTGAATTTACCCGAAAGACTACATGCAAAAAATTAAGGATATGTTTGGGATTGTTATGTTGCATTTATGGACTTTTGACACGTGTTTTATAATTAATGTATTTTAGCATGTCGACGTATACATATTGTAGTTGTTAATCGTATTTTAATCATTATAATAGAATTTATTGACCCAATTAAAGTGATAAACTTATAATAATATATCATTTGATAATAAGTGTAAACTCATATTATAATATGTTTAGAAATTCGGTGGTTTAAGTTATTTTATGATGTACATAATTGACAATTATACCAATGATATAGAGGTTCGTGGTTCCTAATTAAGCACATTATAAAGTGAATAGACGTACATTTCCATTGAACAGACGTTCATTTTTGGATGTTCTTTTTCACTTCTATGAAAGGATGACCATCATTCTTTTATTAAGTTTTTTTTGTGCGGATCAATTAGAATGCCTCTATTCCTTGACCTTCGAGAGATTAAAAATCATGAATTTCAGATACGTTTTCACTTACAGTCTTTTTTTATATGTCATTGATTTTTGCCTAAGTGTTTGATCCTGTTTATGGATTTGACCTATTGGAATCCCGATTCTTACAAGTGGTATCTGCAAAAAACGTACGCATAATTGTTTGGTAGACATATAAACCAATACAATTACTTAGTTATGTAAAGTATATACACTCATCTTTTAAAGCTTAGGTATATTAGGGAATTGAGGAAATTTCAATCATACTCTACGTATTTGTCACTTCTTTGTCTTTGATGAATAAGGGTTTGACCTCTATTTAAGTTTCTATACATTTCGGCTCATTCAATGCACATTTTGACACTATACGGGTAGGAATATGGTCGTGCCTCCAGTCTGTGTAAGCACACACAGTCATACTTTTTCCCACACGCTCCGTGTATTTTATATACTGATCCAGTGATTTGACACGAGTCGTGTAACTCACCACGCCTATCATATCTGACCATTGTTATCCAACAAGATCACCATGAAAAGTGCCATAGCCTCATGTTGAATCCATTGTCAGGGACAAAACTAGAAAAAAAATTAAGGAGACGACATTTCATTTTTTTTATAAAAAAGTTGAATTCATATAGAAAATATGAGTCAAAAGTAGTTAAATTAAATAAATCATACGCATCTCCATCTTCGAATAATTCTCCTGTTTGAAAATTAATTTGTCTAAAAAATATTTGTAAGTTTATAAAAACAATTTTTTTATATATTTGTCTATATTATCTTAAAATTTAATTCAACTAGCATTGCAATAAATAATGTTATTAATATTAATTCACACTTCAAATTTTAACTATTTTCTTCACAAAATTTCTCAAATTATCAAGACTATTAAATTGTGCATCTTTTCTAAAATTTTGAACATACATCTCAAATTCCTACAAAACTAATGATAAATTAGTTAAGTATAAAATTATCGAATAAAAACGAGTGAGACTATCTAACCAATCAATAATTATAAAGCCATATATGCATGAATTACATCTTCATAATGGTTTATTTAACAGAAGAAAATAAATCAAATCGGATTTACATACTATATTATATTTAATTATTTCTTTTAAAGAAGAAAATTATATAAAAAACATTCAAAATAAAAATAATTATATTCTAACAATTTTTACCCATTGATTTGTGGTTTCTAAAATTTAGCATTGAATTCTAATGATTTTATCAACATTTAGAGCACATTAGCTATTTTTAGGCGTTTGCTTTAGTATTAAAAAAGATTTTTTCTCCATGAAAAAATGGGACAACTGTCAAACATCTCATGTTTTCATGTTCTCTTGATCGTCTTACTCTACCTCACTTCAAAACCTAATTGGTAACACCACCCTCAAACGCAGTCCACCTCCACTGTCACCGCTCCCCCCTTGCTCCTCTGATAACGGCAGACGCTCCTATACCTCCGGCGACAAGGGGGCGGCCGCTCCCCTGCCCCCTGTGCTTCCGTATATACTCACGATCATGAATATGAGAAATGTATTGTCATGCTCCTCACTTCTCATTGTTTCTTATGCTCTCAACGCATGTATAAGGCAAATTCATGTCTTAAGAGCTCTCGCTCTTGTGCGTGAATCCTCTTTTAATCCTCTTTTTATAATTCGTATAGAGTTCTCGCTCTTATGGGTTAATCTCCTTTTTTATCAGTCAAATAGACCTCTCATTTTTATGAGTTAATCCCCCATTTACAATCATATAAAGGTCTATCTCTTATGAGCTAATCCCCTTTTTTAATCAATCATAATATGCCATGAGATGAAATGTAACACAACAACATGTTGAACATAAATGATCTCACATAAGATTTTCCTATTAGTGTCAGCCCTAGCCTCAAATATTATTTATAGACTACACTGAAAGTTAAGATATTTTATTCTATATTTTATTTATTCATGTGCATAAAAACTAGTAGAATTCCTTGAATGATAATCTCATTGCTTAAGTTGACATATGTGAGACATATGTCTGTAAGATATTTGAAGCAAGAGATTTCATGCTAAGCACTCCCATCCGATCACTGCTATTGGAATCATCATTGAATTTAGACTAGCATGCTCTTTCTGACTAGTGAGTTCGATCTTACATAACACAAAGACATTTTGTGTTAGTAAGAAGTCATGGACATATGCCAGAGAAATGGTGTTTGGATTAGATCCTCAAAATGAGAATACTTCATAGTTCTAAGTCATAAGTGGTTTTCAACATAAATCTTACATCAGAGTTCTTAAACTTGAAATCTCTATGAATCTCTAGATGGGCTACTATATGCTTAAACATACGTCTAACGTACCTGTACCAGGGTGACAAGTATGAGTATGATTGAGTATGCATTAGTTCATGTTAGAGAGCATGAGAGAAGTGAAAGGATTACCCGCTCTCAAGGAGAGAAAAATGACATCGACCCCTTGATCAGTAAGCTGAAAAGTGTGTGGCCTCACCTAGATAAAATAATGAGTTTCATTATTGCTCTGAATAACTTCAGTGTCACTGGAATATAAAGAAAAGAATTAGAATACATAAAGATGACTCAGTTCATGTCTTACGCTAATTCTAACATTTAAGGGTAATGAATTGTGTAAGATTGCATTAGGTTAAATAAATGCACAACATCTACATTTAATTTGAAATGTCATTATAACTTACTAGAGTACATAAATGAACTTTGGACAAATGTTCGAGGTTTTAAATGGGTGAATTGTGGACATGGTTTAGACTTAAGACCCAAGATAATTTTGGTTTTCATATTTGGAATTAATATTAATTTATTAATTGATAAAATATTGGAAATAGAAGAAATAATATTTGGATAAGGATTATGCTTCTAATTAGGTCTTTTATTTGAATTAAAAGACAAATTAAAATGAGATAATACCAAGACTTCAAATCAAAATCAAACCTACAGATTTGATTATGTCTTGGTCGTGTATGATTGAGAGAGAGTAGATATTTATCTAACCTAATTGATCACCACATGTGGCTAATGATATAAGCTTTTAAATATAGGGATTTTCTCTCACCCCTCCCATAAGAAAACCCCAACTTAATTGTCTCCTCCCATAGCAAAACCCTAGAGAGAAATAAAATTTCTCTCATTCTTGGAAACCTCCACATGTCCATTTCCTAGGCGAGTCAAGAATACTTGATCACAATCCCAAAGTCTAATAGTCTAAAATTCAAGTGCTAGCACACCGACTGTGTGTGTGGAATTAGAGGATGATAGTTTAAGGGAAGTCTCTTGGTGGTTGTTCGATCATGATTAAAGATTGTATGAGAGTATTCTCATATAGTATATGATAACACCCTATTTTGACATATTTTTATTCTCGATTTTGTGTTTTGATTTTATTATTTCGGTAGAAAAATATGTCGTTTTATTTATGTTTATTTTATATTTTGTAGGATGACATATGCACCCCCGTTGGATCGTAAAATGAAGAAAAAGGCAGCAGATCCGACGAAGCAGGGAATGACGCGTGGACATTGAAGACTATGCGGGGTTGCTTCGACCCCGCGTAGTGATACGTGGACTACGCGGGGTCGCAGCGACCCCGCGTAGTGTGGAAATTAGACGCGGGGTCGCTGCGACCCCGCGTACGATGAAAATGGGCGCAGGGTCGGCCCGACCCCGCATTTTTCTGCCCTGGTTCCTATATATTGATGCTGCAGAAGAGAGAGAGAGGGGGGGTGATTTCATTTTCTTGTTTTTGTATGGTTTTGGCTTTAGAGCTCTCAATAGGAGAGTTCTCAATTAGGTTTAGGTTTTGTTGAACTGTTTCCGGATTTATGTATTTTACTGCTTTATTTATTTATGTGAATTATGTTTATGTTTTAATTATTGTTTTGTCGGATTTAATTTTTATGCTGCTTGTTTAGTTTAGTTTGATGCCTAGGTATGATGAACCGTTGAATCTATGATTAGTCGCCTTAATTGCTCATTATCTTATTGCTTATTTACTTCCTATCGTTGAATTGCGCTATTAGTGTTGGTGAATGAATATTAACCGGTGTATTCGTTTCACATGAAGAGAATTCGAAATTAATTAACTAGTTGGCCTCGCTAGACCTAGGTGGTTGATTGGTTGATTGATTTACCTGCTAGAATTGTGT